>JAMPIV010022037.1:465000-594522 GCA_024509875.1 Oreohelix idahoensis
TTACATGGAAAAAGAGTGAACGAGAGGTAGTTTAAAAATAAACAACTAACAGAAAAAAAGATAGAATTTTGAACCAAACCACATAGCCCCTTAAAAATCGTAGATTCGTGTACCTGAAGACTTGCTGACCAAGAATATGGTGTTAGTTATATAAATAGTCCCTTAACTAATCAACTATTGATAAAACCATACATAGAGATCAGAGATACTGTCAGGTCAAGTCATATCTGCTTAGATTGGATCGCATATTTTTTGGGAAAAAAGTAGGTGACAGATAGGCTCAGATAGTACAGTGAATCCGATTGGGTGGCATTTGAAGTGAGACGAAATATTATTGGCTGACCTTTGAATAAACATAAATAGCCTAGTAACGTAGGAAAAGTTTGAATGATATTTTTTGAAAGACTGTTTACCCTTGTAAAATTAAAAGTGATTGGCCAACTGAATCGATATTGTCAGAATAAGCGTTAGGGGGGACGCCATTACTAGAAAAGTTTCAACAGTGATAGATGAGATCAGGCTGTGCTTTTAAATACATTTCTGGGCAGCCTGGACAACAAAACAGATCGAAACTGTGTCAGTCATCGTCTCTGTGTATTTCATTGAACATTGTGGTAAAATTGACATTTATTGATCTGTATTTTATATAAAATTGAATGTGAAATAATAATATATGTCTGGACATGAGTGGGTCTATAGCGAACATGAGGCAAAGCCTAAAGATTGATCCACCATGTGATAGACTGTCAGAGAGGTGTAAAACTACAAGAATATGTATGATTGTCATAAATGAGCATAACACCTATCCTATTATATGGAAGAGATTACAGCTGGAATTGCAGTGGCGTTGTAACTAGTAGGGAAAGGAATACTGGTGTACATTGTCACATCAAAAGAAAATGGTGGCATAGGTTTGTATAAGGATATGACCCTTTTGTTTGTTTGTAATGTACATGTCCTTAACTGTGGACTATTAGTGTATGCTAGATATTACGAAGGATGCATACCTTCACATTTCAGAGGTCCTGGGTACTGACGTTAATGTGGTACCAAACGTTTGAAAACTGATTGATTCAGGACTCTGTCGGTTTACTGCGAGCCCATGCTAGTGGCCATTGCCTATCAAACAGGGAACAGATTGTCAAGCGAGCAGAGGAAAGGTTCAACCTGTATTCTACTGCAAAGATAAGTTCTCGTTCGGCACCTGAAAGCTCAACTACAGAACTTTAAAAGAAGAAATATAAAAAGTGACAGTGAATCAAAACTGGGACAAACATTTAATAGTTCTACAAGTGACAAATAAAAACAAACAGTACTAAAAGGGCATGATTTCAAACAACAACCTAGTGGTACTACCAGTATTACCTTAAAGTAGGAGAACACTACAGACGTATATGAAAACAATATTTTATGTATGGACAGAGGATCTATTGTGCTATTTGACTGATGTAAATGATTATTTGATTTCACTTTTAAATTGTCAATCCTGATTCCAAATAAATTAGAATCAGGATAATAAACTTGTAAAAAACATATTTACACAAAATTCAACCACAGTCTTAAATAAGATAGCCTTTTAGAGTGTCGTTTGTATGTTATTGTGGTAGTACTGTGTGCTGTTGTGAATAATAAACTATTTGTTTGTATGTTTGTGAATTATTTATACATTACACTCTACATTCATAACCCTAGACACTAAACGAAGTCATTTACTATAATAATAAATACATTTTGAATGAGATAAAAAAAGGTGGTAGCGGAAAGGTACCCTGAAAAGTTCACAATACTATTGGGTAAATTCAGGGACCTTCATAGCTAATCTCATTTATTCACATATTAATACCTAACAACAAATTCATAACATCAAATCCACCACACTCAGCCTAGGAACTGCCCAATATCACGCAAGAAACCAAGTAAACAAACGGGAGAAATGAGCATTAAGACCTACAAGCTGAGAGAGCCAGAAATTAAGACAAGATATCAGGGGCTTATTGCTACAGCGGTGAGAAACACAGAAGAACAACCTGATGACTTGGAAACCCTCTGGCTTAAATTCAAGGACATCATAAAGACAGCTGCTGCAGAAGCATGTGGTGAAGTCCGACTTGGGAACAAGAGAAAGAGGACACCTTGGTGGACAGAGGAAGTCAAAGAGAAAATAAGAGAGAAGAAAATGGCATGGAAACAATACTTAGGAGCTAAAAACACAGCAGGACAAATAGAGAAATAAAGAGAATATGTGATACTCAGAACAGAAGCAAAGAACAAGGTGCAAGCAGCAAAACAGAAGTCCTGGGAAGAATTTGGAGAAAAGCTAGAAAAAGATGTACAAGAAAACCAGAAATTGTTCTATAAGACCCTAAAGAACATGAGGAAGGAAAAACAATGCCCTCTCAAATTTATAAAGGACAAGCAAGGCAAATTGCTTACTGCCCCGAAGGAAGTAATGGAAAGATGGACAGAATATTTCTCAGAACTCCTTGATGGGGAGCAAGGTCAAGCATCAGAAATGATAACCACTAGCACAGAAGAGGAAACAAATGGTGATGAAGATGACATAAAGATGGAAGAACTGAAGGCAGCACTGGAGAAAATCAAAATGGGCAAAGCAGCAGGGCATGATGGTATAACACCAGAAATGGTTAAGTACATGGGAGCATCAGGTGACCTATTACTCTTAAGGGTCCTACAGGCAGCGTGGTGCAACAAGACCATACCAAAGGATTGGGAGATTGCCATCATAACACCAATTTTCAAAAAAGGTGACAATCGACAATGTGGAAACCACAGAGGCATTACTCCTCATGGACGATGTTATCAAGGCATGTAAGGAGAGAACAAGAAAGTATTCAGTGGGGTACTGGAAGATGAGACAGGTATGTATTTCAGAGCTGGCATTTGCTGATGATGTGCCCTGATTGCTAAATCAGAGGCACATCTCCAATCCAATCTGCAAGTCTGGAAGGAAGAGCTGGAGAAGAGAGGGATGGTCATAAGCAGCTCTAAAACAAAATCCATGGTGATATCACGAGAAGAAAGAAGACATCAGATTAAGCTGGGAGAACAGGTCCTGGAGCAGGCTGACCACTTTAAATATCTCGGAGCTATTATAGACCGAAAGGGAGGCATCAAAGAAGAGTTGGCCACTCAAAAAGCAGCAGCTGGGAGACTTTTTCAGGCCATAAATCGAGGATTCCTCAGCAAGAGAGAGGTTGGAAAGAAAACGAAGATGGCTGTATACCGCTCCACCTATGTCCCAGTCTTGACATATGGATGCGAGTCATGGACAATGACTACAACCCACAAAAGCTAGATCCAAACCTCAGAAATGAGGTATCTGAGGAAGGTGGTTGAAGTAACAAGAAGAGACATGGTCTGCAACCAGACGATACGTCAAGGCCTAAAATCCCACCCCCTGCAGATCCAAGTAGAACAGTCCCAATTAAGATGGTTTGGCCATGTCTGCAGAATGGGAGAAGATCGGATACCATGACAAGCATGGGAAACAAAGAGCCAGGGATCCAGACCCCCAGGACGACCCAGAGTCCGCTGGGAGGACAACATTAGACAATCCTTGAAGGACCGAGGACTAGAATGGAACCAGGCCAGAAGGAAGACAGCCGATAGGATAGTCTGGCGCTCTCTCTTCCAAACCTCTACACCTCACGGTAGAAGGGGATTGACTAAGTAAGTAAGAAATTTTGAGGATACCATCTCAGAGACTAACAGAGAATCATGCTTTTTATTTATTTATTTTTTGGTGAGACTTCCTGTGTATTGTTTACGCCAAATGTAGAGTCGTGTCCACAACCTCCGTCCCCCCCCCCCCTTTCTCCCCCCCCCCCCTCTCCTCCCCCCCCCTCCCCCCCAAAGGAAAAAAGTACAAACTCAAAGTCCTTATTGAAATATGATATTCATTCCCCCTTTGCTGTGTTACACTTTTCGCTCGAAAGCCCTGTATACAACACAGTCGTTTCGCTTGAGGTCGTAAAAGATACGCTTTTTGTATCTTACAGTCGTAGAGAGCGTGACGCGATCTTTTCGGCAGTCTGCATGAAGACGAAGTTTTTTTGCTTTAAAAAAATGTTATTTCTTGTCTTTATTATCTCCGGAAACAGGCCTTTTGAAGTAGTCACCCAAGACTGCTTCTAAATTGGGAATTGATAGAAATATTAATTACTGGAGACCGGAGATGGTTGTAACGACACGCAAGACTTCCCTTTTAAACATCAGTTTAACAAATTGGTTTAAATGGGGCAAATCCTGGTGTAGGCTACGGAATAAAGACTGTATCAAAATATGACTGCAGCAAAATATGGCTAAACGGCAATAGCAGACTTGTTCAAGTATTCCATGAGTTCTGATTCTATGCCACCCTAATGTGCTTATGTCGAATTACTGTTTGATTTACTGTATGGATGTTTGGAATTGTTTGTTAGTTTTTGTTAGTTATTTTGTTTGTTGCGCTTTTGTTGTTATTTTTCCCCATTTTATTTCTTTCTTATTTGTTTAAAAAAAGACATACTTAATTTTGATTATGATTCGATACTGTAAATGTATGCTGTTATATTACCTTTATAATGTTACATATCAAGTACCATGCTAGTGGCGTAGGAGATCATGTCTCTCCACAATTCTGTTGTTGACTTCTTTCCATGCCACGATGTCAAACTGTCCTGTATTTGTTCTCTTTTTTTTTTTAAAATAATGTTGCATGCCTTTAAATTAATGCTCAAAGTAACATGTGGGAATGAAAGGATATAGTATGCATGATAAATGAGAGTGCAAGGGCAGAATGTTAGACGGGCCTACGCGCCAAATTATTAGCCCTTTGAAAATAAAGTGTTCGTTCGTTGCAACAGAAAATGGAGGTGGGGGTGTCTTTCTGACCAGCACTGGTGCAGAAAAAAGGCTGTCAGTGGCGACAGGACGATTCTCCAGCAACTTCAGAGCAGAGGCAGAGGCCTTGAAAACTGCAGCAGAGGTTATATTGACAGAAGAAACCACAGAGAGACAAGTTGCTTTCTTTACTGATGCACAGTCAGTAATTGCAATGTTGAAAAGCCAAAATAATACAGACCTGGATGATCTCAGAATAGTGCTCCACAAATTTTGTCAACGATTCAAAAGTGTTGTGATCCAATGGATCCCATCTCATTGTAACATCACCGGCAATGAAGAGGCTGACAGAATGGCAAAAGAAGGTTCACATCTACCTCAGCCTGATTTTGAGGAGGCAAAGAGTTTTATCAGAATCAGATACAGAAACAAATGGAATGTAGAACATCCAGGGCACACACAGAATGATGCTTTCTACCAGCTCCACAGAAGAGAACAAGTGGTAATCTTCAGACTCCGCACTGGCCACAACAGATTGAGATACCATCTATTCAACAAGCTAAAAATAGGAACTACCGATCAGTGTAACTGTGGCACTGATAAAATGACTGCTGAATATCTGCTTCAAAGTTGCCCCTTATATGTGGTACAGAGAAAGTGCATATGGCCGACGCCAGCTCCTTTCGTGGAAACCCTTTACGGGGATTCAAATAGCCTTAAACTGACTACTGCTTTCTTTGAGAACATTTAAGTGGACGATGTCTGAGAGTGTACGAAGAAGAAGAAGAAGAAGAAGAATTTACCAAAGGGAGATAAAACTCATCAATGGAAAAACCACAAAAAAAAAAAAAAAGTCTCTTTTAATGATTATACAGTCATTGTAATGATGTTATTGTCTCCGTAATTTTGGTATGGTTTGTGTAATTATTATATTACATTTTTATTACATATTCTCGCACATCTTAACCACACATCTCCCTATTTCCCAGCCTGCCTCCCTATCTGCCTGTCGGAATGCCTTATGTCTGTCTATTTTATCTATCTATTTGTATTAAAGAATAATAATAATAATAATAATAATAGCCCCTTCAGTCATAACTGACTATGGGAATGCGCCCCTGAGGTGGCAGCCCTCAGCTGCTTATTTTCCTGGTGCTCCTTTCGACGTTTTCTCCTCACCTCTGCTTCTTGTGTGAGCCTCTCTTCGCCCAATCTGAGGTGGTGCCGTAAATAGCATCGCCACTTAGTGCGATCGGCAGCTTCATCCTCCCATGTTGCTGGATCCATGTCCAGTGCCCTCATATCTCTCTTGCACACATCTTTGAACCTCAGCTGTGGTCGCCCAACTGTTCTCTTGCCATGTGCTAATTGTCCGTAGAAGATATCTTTTGGGATGCGACCATCTTCCATGCGGCGAACATGGCCAAGCCAGCGAAGTCTGCGCTGTCTAAGCAGCGTATACATACTTTGAAGGCCAGCACGTGACAACACCTCGACATTTGTCACTTTATCTTTCCACGAGATGCCGAGGATGCGGCGTAAACACCGCAGATGGAAGGTATTGAGCCTTCTTTCTTGCTTAGCATAGGTCGTCCAGGTCTCGCTGCCATATAGGAGTGTGCTGGTGACGCAGGCATTATATACCGCAGCTTTGGTCTTCATTGTGAGTTTAGAGTTTCCCCAAACACGCGATGTGAGGCGGGCAAAGGTAGCTGCAGCTTTGCCAATGCGGCTGTCGATTTCTGTATCCAGTGAGAGTTTGTCATTGATGGTAGACCCTAGGTATGTGAAGTGGTGCACCACTGCCAATTCATAGTTATCGATAGTGATAACTGGTGCAGCAACCACATCCTGACTCAGCACATTCGTTTTCTTTAGACTTATTGTGAGGCCAAAGTCCTTGCATGCTTTAGTGAAGCGATTCATCAAGCTCTGAAGCTCCTGTTGGCTTTGAGTGACGACTGCAGCATCATCAGCGAACAACAAGTCTCTTATAGTGACCCTTCTGATTTTTTGTTTTTGCCTTCAGCCTTGAAAGATTAAACAGACGGCCATCTGACCTAGTGTGAAGGCATATTCCTTCAGTTGCATCTCTGAATGCATGTTTCAAGAGTACGGCAAAGAAGATTCCGAAGAGGGTCGGAGCCAGAACACAGCCTTGTTTAACGCCACTTCGTATATTAAAGGGCTGTGACGTGCTTCCAGCATATTGAACTGTTCCCTTCATGTCGTCATGGAATGACTTTATCATTTCCAGCATTTTAGAAGGGCAGCCTATTTTCAGGAGGATTTTAAAGAGTCCATCCCTACTAACCAGGTCGAATGCTTTTGTGAGGTCTATAAAGGCGATATATAATGGTCTTTTCTGCTCTCTTGATTTTTCCTGAAGCTGGCGGAGAGAGAAGATCATGTCTGTTGTTGATCTGCCAGCTCGGAATCCACACTGTGCCTCTGGATATATGCGCTCAGCTAACTTGTGTAGTCGCATTAAGATGACTTTGGCAAAAACCTTACCAACAATACTAAGAAGAGAGATGCCTCTGTAGTTATTGCAATCACTTCTGTCTCCTTTATTTTTATACAGTGTTACAATCTTGGCATCTCGCATGTCTTGAGGAATAGTTGTCTCTTCCCAGCACTGGCACAGCATCCTATGCAGGGGATGTAATAGCGTGCTCTTACAGCATTTGATTAAATCAGGAGGAATCCCATCACTGCCTGGTGCTTTGCCAGAGGCCAAGCTATCAATGGCCTTACTGAGTTCCTCTAATGTTGATTCGGCATCCAGCTCCTCCATAGTTGGCAGACTATTGACAGCATCAAGGGCTGCAGGCGTAACGGTATTGTCTCTAGCGTAAAGCTCAGAGTAGTGCTCGACCCACCTCTCCATCTGCTTACCCTTATCGGTTAGCTTCTCTCCGCTGATGGTTTTTAGCGGTGCCGTCTTATTTTTATGGGGGCCAAGTGCTTTCTTTATACCGTCATACATTTGTCTAATGTTGCCTGTTTGCGCTGCGATCTGGATGCTCTCACTGAGCTGGAGCCAATAGTCATTTGCACAGCGTCGAGCAGTTTGTTGAACTTTGCTTCTCGTAGCCCTCAGGATCTGTAGGGTTCTGGCACTCGGTGAACGTTTGTATTCATTCATAGCACTGCGCTTAGCTTCAGTAACAGGTGCCATCACATCTGATGAAGCGTCAAACCAGTCATTTGACTTTGCTGTTTTCTTACCAAAGGTGGCAAGTGCAGTACTTTGAATAGTGTTCCGTAGATGCTCCCAGTTCTCTGTAATAGTATCACCATGCTGAGGGCTACTGAGCACTTTCTTGAAGGTCGCAGTGAATTGAGCGATCATGAAAGGGTCTGACATCTTGCTGGTATCAATGCGTGGTTTCCCTTCATGTCTGACACGATAGAGTTTTCTTGGTTGTGCTCTGATTTTGCAGCAAACCAAGGAGTGATCTGTGTCACAGTCTGCACTATGGTACGAGCGCGTGGAGAGCACAGACCTGAGGAGTGGCCTTCTGACGAGAATCAGGTCAAGTTGGTGCCAGTGCTTGGATCGTGGGTGTCTCCATGACACCTTATGCTGGGGTTTTGTCTGAAAGTAGGTGTTGGTCACGCAGAGGTCATGGTGGACGCACAACTCTAAGAGCCGTTGTCCATTTTCATTCATCTTGCCAATACCAAACAAAAGATAGATACAGATACAGAAACAAATGGAATGTAGAACATCCAGGGCACACACAGAATGATGCTTTCTACCAGCTCCACAGAAGAGAACAAGTGGTAATCTTCAGACTCCGCACTGGCCACAACAGATTGAGATACCATCTATTCAACAAGCTAAAAATAGGAACTACCGATCAGTGTAACTGTGGCACTAATAAAATGACTGCTGAATATCTGCTATGAAGAATAGTAAAGAATAGTACACATTTAACTAGTAAGACATCAGACCACAAGGTCTTTTATATTTGGACATACGCCTTAATATAACCGACGGACCCTGAGTCTAGGTTGAACGGGACGCGCCTCGCCAAAACGAGGCAAAATTTTATTTAAAATAAAAAAGTATACAATTCACATAATTCTTGTATTCGAGGAGAAAACGTCGAAAATAAGCAGCTGAGGGCTGTCACCGCAGGGGCGCATTCTCATAGTCAGTTATGACTGATGGGGCTATTATTATATTGTATTCGAGCACAGTCGAACACAATATACATACTTTAAACCGTTTGCTGACAAAGTTTTGGCCGGTTAAAAGTAAATCAGTTAATAGCACCAGCTGAACTAATGTGCTCACGAACAGTAAAGAAGTTTAGCAGCTGCTATTACATTCTTTCTTCGGATATGTTATGTGTTTTTGTGCTAAATTAATTGACATCAATTAACTCTACTGATGCCCCATGTAGCTTCAGTAGGTCATAAAGAGACGAAGAAACAAAAGGACAACTGTACCCTCAGCATGTCATACATGGCGACCAATGAGGTTGTGCATGTTAGTCAAAACAAAATTAAAACTCAAGAAATTTACAACAGTATATAGCTATAGACAACAGTATAATGTAGGATATCTAAGAAATCAGGGAATAAGAAAAAAATTTCAATCACAGTATCCAACAAATACCAAGTACTCCAACACCTGGAAGATGAAGCAGATACGGAAGACCACTGACAACAAGTAAAAAGTATATGAAACGAGACATGTGAAGAAGTACTGAGAAAAAAAGAGAACATCAGCACAAAGCATGGATAACAACAGAAACCATAAACAAGATAGAAGACTGGAGAAATAAGAAAGCAGGTTTAAACAGAAGCAAAACCAGGAGGTCCGAAGCCAAGGCTCATGAAGTGTACATAGAAGCAAACAAAGAAGTAAGAAGAAACATCAAAAGAGACAAGAGGAAGTATATGGAAGAGATGGCAAGGGAAGCAGAGGAAGCTGCAGCCAAAGGAAATGTGAGGGACCTGTACAACAACACAAAGAAACTAACAGGGAAATATAATCAAGCAAATGGCCTCATCAAAGACAAGAATGGAAAATTGCTTAGTAATATACAAGAACAAATGAAGAGATGGACAGAACATTTTGAGGAACTTCTCAATAGACCACCTCCAACTAATCCCCCAGACATCCAGCTAGCAGAAGAGGAGCTACAAATAAGTTGTGAACGACCAAGTAGAGAAGAAATAAAGAAAGCCACGAAGCTTCTGAAAGATGGAAAAGAGCTGGTCCAGATGGCATTCCAGCAGAGGCCATCAAAATAGATATTGATACTACAGAGATATAATACAAACTACTTGGAAAAGTCTGAGAGAGGGAGGTAATGCCAGCAGAATGGAAGGATGGTTATCTGGTCAAGTTGCCTAAGAAGGGAAATTTACAAGAGTGCACAAATTATAGAGGAATAGTGTTACTATCAGTGCCGGCAAAAGTATTAAACATTATCATCCTTGAGAGATTAAAAGAGTCCACAGACAAGTGTCGTGGTTGAGTAAAGTGTAGAGTATATGTCGAGTTGGACAATAGTAGTGAAATCGACAAGGGATAGTGGACTGGCAGAGTTATAGATTACACACACAGAAAGGTGTAATTAGGAGATGGACTTGAGACAACCTGGAAGAAGATTTACAAAAATGATCTCTCTCTCCAAGCCTCAACTCACTTTTCACTGTCTAAGCATCTCCTGCTCTCACTCTTTTCTCTTATCATACATAGAGATTCTAGTAAAGAGCTGAACCAAGTTAGTTATGGATGAAAAGGGTCGGGAACAGCGCATTAATAAATGTGTAAACTTTATTAAAGAAGAAAAGCATGGAATTAATGCATATCATCATACACAGCATAAATTTACATCAATAATCAAATATTCATCAATGGTCATCAATAATCATCAATAACCACCAATAATGCAAATACACACCCACAAACACACACACCACCAACACTCATAAAAACCTGTAGAACGCGGAGAAAATAACTAAGCTGTCCGACAGAGGGTCCGCTTTCGGGGACCAAAGGCGCTAGCTCCAGAAAGTGTCTTACCGATAAATATCCTTCAAGATGACTGAAGTGAAATACCGAACTTTCCTTGTCGGGCTAAACGTTGGTGACCCCTAATTGCGCGAGGGAACACTGGAAGACGTTGTTTATCTCCTGCTGACCAAATAAGCGAACTGAGCGACAGCCTGTCCGCTTTTTCCTGGGACCAAAGGTGCTAGCTCCAGAAAGTGTATTACTTGTAGATCCTTCGTGAGGGACTAGCCTACAAAACTTTCCTTGTTGTGCTAAACGTTGGTGACCGCTACTTGCGTGAGGGGGCTGGAACTCTGTCCATAGATGGCTGCTCATACGTGCGAGGTTTAAAGTATCCAGAAAATACACCAGAAGAAGTCACTTGAGGACAAAGAGTCCCAGGCGCGCTTATCCGGCGCTAGGCTCTGCTTGGCCGTAAATCCTGTTTAAACTGGTTTGGCTGTGGTTTGCTGAGTGCCCCGTTTAGGCACAAAAAGGCGGGTGATATGAAATTCTGCTATAGGCATGCTGGGCGGTTTTGATATTCTGGAAGCCGCAATGCTCTGGCTGGTAATCCAATAGGCGAGTAGAGAACTACTACTGCATTTGGCGATTCCAGATTTTGCGTTGGCTCCGTTGCACTGCGTGAGCTTAACTTGGCGTTGACAAAAAGGGGTTTTGATTCAGGAACGGGGTTGACGATTCGTTACGCTAGCGGTATTCAGAAACCCTCTAGATCGAAGAGTATATGACTTTCTTCGCCTGACTGGAGTCTGCTCTAGCGATTCGGTCTCCCTGAAACTGAGACCCAAAAAGAGACACCCTTTTACTTCAAGCAAATAATAAATCACACTAACTTTATACAGAAAGTTTCGCTCCACTATGGGATTAAATTTATTGTAGTTATTGCTATGATAGTTTAGGGCTGTCTTTAACCATGTCTCCTGTTCCTTAAAAATATCAATTATCAACACGCGCCCGCATAGGCTTAATATCTTTTGCACACCCAGGTACCTGTCAGTAACTGTTCTGACAGCAACAATCTACTCCTCTTCTCCCCATCTCAACATACAGGAAACCTAACCTGTAGTTACAGTTAAATGAATATGCTTATTCATCTTACAACATTAAATGAATTTACATAAACAGATTACAGCATTCCACAAAATGAGTACAAAGAAAAGGCAATGCTCTCGCTATAATAATACAGTTGTGGCTAGATCATAAGATATAATTATATCTATGCCTGGTGACTGCTTTCAGTGAAAGTTATAGACTAGTGCCTAGCCACACAAGTAAGCATAAAATGATCCTCCCTTGCCACTAGAAATATCTATCAAAAAGGAATAAGTGACTATCTCCTATAATCCAGAGTTATTACCTGCATCTCACTATTCAGTTTTTTAGTGAACAATCCACACCTGACATTATCTTACAGAAATGACAGTTAATTTAGCCTATTCTTAACCCATGATAAGCATCTGTGGACTGATTCTACGCCTAATATCTGTTATTGTAAGTTTAACATTTAACCCATGATAAACCGTAACATTTTAAGCACCCTTACTAGGCCGTAGACAGCGCTACCTTATCACTGAATAAAATTACTAGGAGAAGTCCTCAGAAATTAATTCACTTTCCTAACAGATATATATAAAAGCTAACATGAATATATCATATTATAATTATAAGATATGTCAACTCACCCCGAAAATGACTAGAACATAGGCAAACATATTCTAGTACTGTGTTAAAGTTTGCCTTATCTCATGATGGTCATCTACGGGCCAGGAAAATTCACGAATGTCTTTGTCTATTAAACCCATCACTCTTATAGATCACAAAGGACGCTCCCCCCGGACACCTGGCCTGCATATTTCTTCAGAGGTATCGGCGTAATCGTAATACCGGGTAAGACAAAGGTTTCAGAAGCAACAACTTTGCGAAAATTCCCCCAGAGAGACAATCATAATATTATGTGCTCTTTGCTCATCTAAGGGCAAACAACCCACAAACTGACCGCGATTGTTATCTCCCCCTGAAACCGATCAAACTCGTTACCCAGGCCTCAAAGAGTACTAGCCGCTCGTGATCAAACGTTTTAAAGCGACCAGAGAAATTCCCCTGTTCGGACCACAGGGGCGTTTAGGTAACATTACGTTATCGCTACGCTGACTGTTGAAGAATTTTGTACTGAAAGCCAGCCAAACGCGGGTGGGGTTTGAGAGGGTGAGAATGTTTTGCCACGAAGGTAGAAAATGAAAGAAAAAGAAAATACAAAATGTCCAGGAAAACAGAACATTTAAAGGAGTAATCAAATTATGGACAAGATGGTAAAATACATTATCGGTCACGTGACAACAAGCAACTGAGAGATGAACAAGCAGGTTTTCGACAAAACAGATCCTGTACAGACCAGATTGTCACATTGAGAATGTGGCGTGAGGTTTTTTATTGGCTTTAAGATCAGTATAGTACTGACAATTACAGAAATAGAATTTCTGCAGAAAATAGTGAAGTCCCAGTGTCTGAGAGAACTACTGGTATCACAAATTAGTTACGGCTGTGAATGATCTGATCTCGAAACAATAGTAGAGAGGAGACCGACATAAAGTGCCACCTCCGCTGTGTAACTAACTGTGATATTAAAAAACCAAGGAAACAGATTTTACTTAACACTGATAAAATTGACAAGTCGTTCAAATACAATTTCCTTATTATTTATTTAGTATATACACTATCTACTCTTGTGCTGAAGGGTGAATGTTGAAAAAAAATGGAATGTAATGAATTTGTAAGTTTACATATGATTTACAAATATTTATATTTATATCGATATGTAAATATATTACAACAAGTTTTCCAATTATAGGAACAAAAATTATATCAGCTGTGCTGTTATTCAATTATAGTACATGTATCAGCTGTGCTGTTAATTACGTATAATTTATCAGCTATAATCTTATTATTGTCTCTTGCTACGCTAATTCACTTTCTCGTCACTGACACTAGCTTTTGCTCACAATGCTGAAAGAAATGGTACTAATGTGTACTCATCTCTTAAAAGGTCTGTCCTTCTTGGTTTGGTTGACACAAAACACCCGCTGATGGTCGATTCGTTAGCCCACCCAAGACTGAGGGGGACTAAAGAGGTTGATCCTGTGCAATCACTGTGCTCCTGCGACGTTCCAGGCAGCTGGATACGACCTCAGGTTTGATGACACGAATAAACCTGTAACAAGGAAAAATAGGGGCTAATTTCTGTCCTCAAGCCCACCTATTTCTATTGTATATGATATGAGCGTGTCTCAGTGTCTGCATGTAGGATGAATGACAACATGGCTCAGTATGATTTAGCAATAGCGAGACAAGACAGGTGTCTACTTGCAAAACATTCTTTCTGATAAACTAATACATGGATACATTCAATAATATAAATTCAATGCATGAATACATTCAATAACATAAATTCAATACACGAATACATTCAATACATGAATACATCCCATAATATGTACACCTAGGTGTGATACAACCATTCCCCCTATAATATACCAGGCCCTCTCTGACAAGTGCTATACTAGCTGGTAACATATATCCTAACAATATTGTTATGTTCTTATGATAGGAGTATATGCGAGAAGGACTGTTTGGTTATATCAGGTGGGAGTTATGGGGGACAATAGATTGATGTTAGATGAGACAATAGATTGAGTCCTAACAAGGACTGTTTTGGTTATATTTCAGTTGGAGTTAGATGAGACAATAGATTGAAGTATAGGAGACAATAGGTTGAAGTATGAGTCCTATTAGTCTTCGTCTTCATCAATCATATCAGGAAATACAATCATTATACCTAATACCCTTAAGATAGAATCAGTAACCTGATACGTTCATATTGAAACAATTTATATAAAATATATACAGGTGTAGGTAGTATAATGACACACAACAAATACCAACATTATATACCTGCTGAAGGCCTATTTTCCTAAAGGTTATCGTAAATATATTTACCCTCTAAGATTCAAACAGGCCAGTTTTTGACTCGACTTTAGCGAAGCAGGCTGCAGGTCGATGCCCTCAGGTAAGCTATAAATCAAAGCTGACAGCTCCTCTCTTCAGTCGGTCATCTCTGGCTTCGTGGTCGGGGTTGCGTGTTTAGCATAAAATCTCGCCCGATTATATAGGCAGGTAAAATAACTTCTACTGCTAAAGGAAAGCGTTTGGTTGGTTCCTGGCGGAGCAAGCTGATTGGTTTCCTGCAGTTTCGTCTTTTGCTCGTACAGCCTAATTTTATTCAGTTTTCTTCCGCCATCTTGCGTGAACAAGATGGCCACGACCCACATCCGAAAAAAAAACAGGGCTTAAGATTTTCCTGGCGTAACTTCAGGTAATTTATTCCCGCTCAGCAACTGTGCGTTGATTGGCTGGGCTCTCGACATAGGGATTTAACAAAGTAGTGGGGTTACACACAACTCATTTTCACGACAGAGAATAATAGTTCAACAAAGTCTGGAATGGAATTCACCTCTATGCATCGGATTCGTGGACTATGAAAAGGCATTTGCCAGTGTAGATAGAGAATCACTCTGGAAATTGATGAGGCATTATGGAGTTCCCCTGAAGATCATTAATTTAATAAAGAAGACCGATAAAGATACTACATGCAGAGTTCTTCATGAAGGATGACTTAATAACCTTTTGGGATTAGAACGGGAGTGCGACAGGGATGCCTCTTCTCTCCATTTCTTTTCTTGCTAGCAATAGTAATGTGTCGCGATAGGTCAGCTTGAACGGAATGGAAGAATACAGATAATAATGTCTTCTTGATAGCTTCCGAGTTTATAATAGAACTGCCTCTCCTCGGGAAATAGTGTACTAGAAATTTACTAAAAAAGAGAATTCTGGTACCTAAACAGGATATTTTCTGGACGATAAATTCTTCCTCAGGAATCCTACAAAAGGACTGTGTAAAGCACATAAGGTTGAGAAAGAGATTTGGTGTCCAGCCACATTTAAAATATCCCGACCCAATAGAAATTAATTGAATTATGGCTGAGCCCCCAGGGTGTAGATTTATATTTAAAACAAAATACAACCCAAATAAAGTTAACAAGAAAAATAACAACAGACTCTGTTATGTAAAGTTGGATAAAAGGGTATGGAATCTTACATTTTTATATACACATATAAATATGAAAAAAAGTTTAGCTCTACTGTTTTTATAATTAAAAAAAAATCAACTAGTGTGGTCATCACTTGGACCAGAGATCTTTTCTATGGTAGTGTTGCTGGTGGGTATTATACTCAACTCTCCGAAGGCCTGTAGTAGCTGCGGAGATGATTTTGGTTCGGACTCTCTTGGTTTGGTCTGCCCCAGCAGGTTGGTCTCATAACAGTTAATGGGTTCAGAGGGTGTCAGAGTTTGCCTCCCTGGACTCAGTGCACATCACAGATAAGGATGGGGTAAGTCACCTCTGCTGAATACCTCTTCTGCTTATGGGATGTGTGGTATGGTTACTGGGTGACAGGATGTGGTTTGGTATGGTAACCTATTTGATAGGGTATGGTGGGTAAGGGTAATCTTTGGTACCATGGACTTGTACCCTGGACCTGGTTTAGGTATCTGGTAACCGCAACCTGGTTTAGTGCTGTGTAACCGCAACCTGAGTTTTTGCTTTGTAACCGCAACCTGGGTTAGTACCTCGTAACCGCAACCTGGGTGGATTCCGGGCAGGGGTGGGCTGTGATTTGGGTGGCATTGTAGCAAATCCATCTTTTGGTCCCAGGAGTATTAAGTTACCTTCGTTAACTCGCATAGTATCCACTGTGTACATGTTCAGTTCGTGACACCAAGAAAGGCGGTCGACTTCCACGGTCTGTTCGTAGCACAATGTTTTCCACCTTTCAAGTTGAATGACATTCGCTGGCTAAGGAAAAATTTATTACCTAGGACCGGTGAGAATCCTGAGCTGGTAAAATACTGTGAAATCTAGAGAGACTTTTCCATTATAAGAAATGAAAAAGATATCTGAAGGGAATAGCTAGCGAGAGATTTTTAAGAAGAAGAAAAATAATAGACAGAAGAAAGAGTCAGTGAGAAGTCGTTCCACGACAGATAACAAGGTCGAACTTGAAGAAACACCACTAAAAGATGTAGAATCGTGCACATATCTTGGCAACAATATAGGCAAAGTTGGAGCGACAGACAATGATATTAAAATAAGAATACAAAAAGCAAGAGAAGCTTTCATTGCATTGGGGAACATATGAAGATCAAGAGAAATCAAGTCCAACACCAAAATAGAAATCTTCATCTCAAATGCCAAGTCAGTTCTATTGTATGGCTCTGAAACATAGAGAACAACAAAAACAACAACCAAAAGGCTTCAAACTTTCATAAACGGGTGCTTGCGAAGAATAGAAGTACTGAAATGGTATGACAGAGTCACAAATGTGGAACTGATGACAAGAGCCAGACATGTGCCGGTGGAACAAGAGTTGAGAAGAAGAAGCTGGCGATGGATAGGACACACACTGAGGAAACCTGTAGATAGCATTACAAGGCAGTCCTTGTTCTGGAATCCAGTGAAAGAGAGGCAGAGGAAGACCCAAAAAAAAACACACACACATGGAGAAGATAACTGGATACAAAGGTGAAAATGATGAGGAAAATATGGAAAGAACTTGAGCGGATGGCACGTGTCAGGAGGAATTGGCATGTGTTTGTTGAAGGCCTATGCTTCTTGGGGAGCTAAAGGGTATTGATTGATGGGGATGGCAACCTCATCCTGTAAAACAAATAACCACATAAACCATCGGTACATGAGCAAGTGGCTGTTTAGTGCAGGCTTCCTGCAAGGGGACCAGCTGCAGTGGTGCATCCTTGCTCCGCAAGGAGCGCTAGGAAAATAATGACGACTTTTAAGAATGAATGAAAGACTCATCTGTGACTCGCTTACAATTCCAGGAGTGGCAGACTGAAGAACTAATGGAGAAGGGAACTGGAGACAGACATGAAAATGATGAGTAAGGCATGGAAAGACCTTGAGTTGATGTCACGTGACAGGAGAACTTGGAAAGACCTTGAGTTGATGTCACGTGACAGGAGAACTTGGAAAGACCTTGAGTTGATGTCACGTGACAGGAGAACTTGGCATGTTACAGATTTAATTAGGTGAAGGCCCATACTCCTCGGGGAATTACTTCACTGAATTCCAGAAAATAGTGTCTTAACGTTCATATCAGTATTAATTTACACGGGAAACGATATATTAAATATAATAAAGATGGACATGTTCTTTTTTTAAAATTTTCAAATGAGAAGAAATAACTAAAGATGGGTAAACAGTATACACTGATGGCTCTAACATAGATTATGAAGAAAGTGGTAAAACATACGTTATCCAGTGTGGACATTATACAAAACTTGAAGTATGACATAAAACACATCTATTGTAAAAGCCCTCGAAATAATTACAGACCATCTTCCACTACCCCCCTCCCCCTCCAAAAAAAAAAAGGAAAAAAGCTAACAATCTTAACTGACTCACTCTCAGCCATGCAAACTCTTAGAAATGTACATGAAAGTAACTGATCGGACATGACAGAGAAAATATTGGAACTTAGTACATTTCTAAATAATAGAGAGTGCACAGTACTATTAGCAAGGATTCCATCATATGTGGGAATAAAAGGAGAGAAGGAAGAAACAAAAGGAAGAAGTATTTTAAACCAAATAAACGTATGATTGAGCGGAAAAAAACAACAAATTAAAGCCTTAGCAAAAATACTATAAAAAGGAAATAAATAGGGGACTGGAATCAAGGCCTGAATTGTAGACAAACCCATCAGCTGGTGAAACTTTCAGCACGGACATTTCAGATATCCGGAGAGCCAACATTACATTGCGATAAGAAACTGCTGAGATTACAATTAGGAACAGGATATTTTAAGGGCAATTTCTAGAAATGGTAGGGAATAGTGTGAAATAAAATAGATGTATTAAAAATAATTTTAAATTACAATAATTGAAATAGAGTCATAAACAGTAAACATAAGTAACTAACGTGTACAACTCCCTCGAACACTAAAGCGAGTAACGAGAGATATTTAAAAAAAAAAAACCAGAAAGAGTTATTCCATATACACCAGTCACTAGAAAGAGAGAGAGAGAGAGAGAGAGAAAGAAAGAAAGAAACACCAGTCACTGTGAAAATGACAAAATTTCCTTGAAGAAGCAATAAAAGAAAAGGAACAAATACAACAAGCTTCTTAGAATAAAGAACACCTGTGCCAAAATAACGTGTACAACTCCTACAAAGACTAAAGTGTGTTTGAAAGATATTAAACATATAAGGAGGGGAAATGCTTAGCTGGAAGAGTGGATAGTGGCGATTCGCTGCCGTGGCTAGGCGGTGGGTACCGTTCGGAAGGTCCTGGTTCCGATAAGCCTATCACTTCTGTTATTTTTCTGTTGTCTAGTCTTCTACTTCTTTATTTCTTACTGAGTGCCTGATAACATACTTTTATGTGTTGTTAGTTTATTTATTGAAAGATATTAACACGTGTGGAAAGAGTTATCCCACATACTGAGAAAAGCCATAATAACAAATACCAAATTTGGTTGAAGAAGCAACACAATAAAAGTGTTAATGGTCTATTTACGTACCATATAGGTCGATATCTTTTGGAGACCTTATGCTGCACAAAAAGACATGATCGAGTTCGAATTTTATGCACGGCATCGCAAGTAACGTGCGAATGTTTTGAGTAGCACCTGGATTCTTTAGTGTTTACATGTGTCCACGGTACGGCTGTATATCGAGTTTGAGGATTGTGTCTAAGCAGAATTATAAGACTATGGATCTTAATCATGGATCATGTCTCAATGGAATCGTACTATCATGTTGAGGAATCACAAGCAGTCAGAAGACTAGAATATTATGTGGAAGAATGAGAATGTTAATTGTACGAGGATTATAAATAACTAGAATGCCGTCGTGACTATGCAATAATGGATGTCTATTCATAGGAATTGATATGGTGTTATAAATTTGATTATGTTCGACAAAGAAATTACAAATGATAATTATGAGACAAGGAGAATTGTGCTATGTGCAATAAATTGACTGTCGTTTAAATGATACCCACGTGCCTGGAAATTATGCTATTAATTTATTTATCGAGTTGGGCGTTCTGACTTTTGATATTGGTGTTCTACTCCTCCTAGCCCAGGGCGTGGTGGTTCTAATAATAGATGAGACCTTCGTATCAAAAAGCAACAAAAAGAATAATCTTTCTAGAATAAAGAACACCTATACCCAAATTATAACCCACATGAGGTTGAACAGAGTATTTCATGCACGCGAAAAACCTCATATTTCTTGTACGAGAGTTGAAATAACAACAGTAAGGATGTTTTTACGTGTTTTCTTAAAAACTTTCTCTGTTTATGAGACAGGGCGAAAATTGTCAAGTGCTAAGTAATGATGTCATGCGGTATGATGAATACAACAATCTAAAGAAATTCACAGAAACATATAGACATGATAAAGATTTCAACAATTCACTTGCACTTCTAAAACTGGTCAAGTTATTTTGAAAGATGAAAAAGTTGAGTGCCTTTGAGAATTGTTACATTTATGCCCTGGTTTTCTATTTCTCGTAATAACGTTATTGTGGAACACGCATTTTCGCTAATAAGCAAAGTAAGTGGGGCAAGGGAAGGAATAAATTGATAGTTGAGCACTGAAAGGCAGGTATTACAAGAAGTGGGTCCGGCAGGGCCATTTGGCCCGGCATCACAGGATCGCCTCCCCTCAGCAAAAGATGCATGTACTCCACTTTTTTTTTACCCTTCTTAAAAACAATGAAGGGGCTTCACAATGTGAAATGGCCCTGGCCTCATCTGAGCCTTCGGAGGACGGAGCTGAAATGTATTTTACTTATGCGACAATTGTCTTAAATACGCTGCTATGATAGTTTGATTCGTACCCATAGACTAACCTAACATATTCTTAAATAATTGGATGAACAGAGTGGTCTTCATCACCCGTGATGGACGAACAACAACAACAACAACATGATAGTTTGATGATTAACAGGACACTTGGGGAAAGAAAAATAGGATTGACTTGGAAGTACAGTACGCGTACTCCCAACAGCTGAAGCGGGCTGGAAGAAAATGGGACACAAAGGGTGGCAGGACTAACCACAGGCACAGAAGGATTCTGATTAGCTATCAATCAATCAATCAATCAGTCAATACCATTTATCTCCCCAAGGAGCATAGGCCTTCAGTAAACTCATGTCAAGTTCTTCTGTCACGTGCCATCAGCTCGTTCTTTCCAAGTCTTTCATCTATATTGTTTGTTGAAGTTTTTGTGGTAACATAATTGTTTACAGGGTAGGATAACTAGCCCCATGCCCAACCATCATTAGTCGCTTTTTACGACACTCATGATAGGGCACAATGTTAATTTTCTTTGTTCCCCTATCGGGTCCCGGTATCACACGGGTGATTCTGATTAATATTTGAGTTAATATTATAGACCGATTGTGTTTAGTTCCAGAACGAGTAAGCATATTTTGTAACTGCGCGTCCGATTAGCAGAGTGGTTAAAACACTCGCCTTTCACAGTAAAGCTACAAGGTTCCTGGTTTAAAACTGGTATCGTCACGCTACAGTCTACTCAGCTGTAAATGGGTACACTTGACTCTGCTCTTAAATTGTGGAAGGCAAAGGCAGCAATGAAGGGAGCTGGACACACCCATCCCATAAAACTGGACCTAGTATGGTATAATCTCAAACACTTTACTACCCTAAGACAGTATCTGCTATGGGACTACACTTACCGTTATCTATAACAATTATAGTATTTTTTTTGTTGTTCAAAAAAATCATGCCCTATACCTGAGAACTGGCTAATCTGGTAACTAAGCATAAAGTATTCTGTCATTCTCTCCTTTTGGAGAGTCCTGAGTGTCCTCGTTGTGTCCTCTTTCGGAAGATGAGATGTGGGGATTGTCCTCTTTGTCCGGAAGCTTAAATATGGAAACCCTAATAGCTACGTGAACTCAATATGGTACGAACTGGTAAGGTAATATGCACTTGATATTAAAGGATTTTGTAAGCACCAGAATACTGATCAATATTAGTGTAATCAACTCACCTTAGTCGTGTCCGACAGTGAAAGCTGTTAACCAAGGGCCATGGCAGACATGATAACTATTCAAAGCCCACTCTGGGAGCACACCCAGTCGTGACGCCAAGCCTTCGCATAATATAACAGAAAATAAACCACGCGACGCCAAGCGGGTGTACTCTCGACACGAAGTTTCGACCAAAACATAACATTATTTATGTTTGGACCATATTCGATACCTCTGCAACTTGCTAGGCCAGGTAGCTTCTTCCCCCCTCCCCCCTTTTTCTACGTGTTTCTTGTTAACTACCGTTGGTGTGTAGATGATAAATGTGTTGGTGGTATTTCAAATGCGGAAACGGCGCGCATTGCAATGTGCTTTAAGTGAAAGTTATCTTGAGCACCCATTAGAAAGAAAAAAAAAAGGTGGAGGGCGGTCTATCGCGTCTACCGGTAGATCACAGAGGATGATTTGGTAGATTTCTAGATGATGGACAGAGATTGAGACAGAATTGTTAAGTTAAGCAAATTTTGACTAGCTGTCTCCCACCATCATTTAATAACGAGGTATCTCCAGGATTAAAGGTACAATACTTTTTCCGCGGTTCCATTGAGATCCCAGAGCTAGGTTACTAAAATTAACTTTGCTCGTGAACTACACGAGACAGGTACGCAATAACTTCTAAGAAGTGAAGTTAACATTCGGTAAAATTAATACAATTTAGTGTGATTTTTCTACGTCTTTGCAGATGGAATTGCAGAAAGTAGAAAGTCCTGTACTGACAAAAGTTTCGCACAGTTAGCGCTTATTCCAATTTCCAAATTCAGTGTAGTCCAGTTAAGTGGAACTCGCTTAAGCCGAATTTCGGATAAGTGGAAGGAATTTTGCAGGTCCAAGCGAGAAAACTCCTTTGGTAGAAACTCCTGATACGCAGAATTTCGGATAAGCCAAAGTAATTTAGATGACCCAAGCGGCTTCCGCTTATCCGGACTGTACTGTACAACGAAACATGAAAACAGACATTATTTTATCAAGGTAGAAATTAGAGGGTTATTTCTAAAGTATTTCCCTACAGCTCACGGGTTGTCTACCGCTGCATTAGAATCATCACAAGTGATGATATAGCACGTGGCCGGCCGTGTGTATTGATAGGTTGATATAAATGTGTCGTATAGTGGTCTGATCAATGCCCTAAACAAGGATAGTTGCAGATGGTGACGATAAATGCTTAGATGAAAACCTTGTTGACCACAACAACCAGACAGTACAGATGGTCGATTATTTCTTTAACTATTTGATAATAAACCTCACGCTGACAGCGGTGAAACTCACATCCAAAAGTTTATTCACAGATTTATATTCATCTGATTTTCATGTGACACATCTCTCTCCTTGCGTTCTGTCTACGTCGCTATTCATCTGTACTCAAGATTGGCTGTCTCTAACTTCAACTCTGTCTTGATTTATTTTATTGGGAATACTGTTGTAGCGTATCTTGGATATAAGACTGGCCTAAACTACCAGGGATGAAAATTTCCGCCACTGTCCATGCTTCCCTACTTCTCCATATGTGCAGTCTATCCTACCGCACTTCACTTTTAGTAGCTGTCTATCATACTGTACTTCATTACTAGTAGCTGTCTATCATATTTCACTTCACTGCTAGTGGTTGACTATCATACTGTCCTTCATTACTAGTAGCTGTCTATCATATTGTACTTCTATGAGGCGACCTCACATACCTGCTAGAATAGGCGCTCTCACCCATCATGGACTGCATATCTTGACACCCTTGTTCTTCGAAATAATACTTGTAGCTGACACCAGCCGAAATCTACACTAGAGAGTAATGTAATGAGCGGTGGCGAGTCCTTTTTAGGGCTTTATGCTAGCAGATAGATAATGTTAGTCCTTTTCAGACAACTCTGTTGACAAAAAAGTCAACTCTGTTGACTGCTAACCAGATCAGCGTATCTATCAACGCTGATCGGGTTAGCAGTCAGCAGAGTTGACTTTTTTTGGATGGTAAATGCTCTGATATAACCAAATAGGTTGAAAGGAACGCGCCTCGCCAGAAAAAGGCAAAAACCGAACCCAAAAAGAAATCTCCACTAGCGCAATTACGGAGTTATCTCCCCTCCTCTCAAAACACTCCTGCTCATTTCACCTCCCCTTAACAAAGTCATATTAGTCCGTTACAACTTCTTTATGCAAATTTCCCAAAGCCCAATCTCTTCACTTCTGTTTTCTACTGCCTTCGCACTGCCTGTCACAAGCATCACTTCTTCACACAAGTAATCTGTCGATAAGTGATAATAATTTAATTTCATAAATAACATTCTGCAAAACTATAGGCAGATGAATTACAAAGATTAGAAGGAAAAAAAAATTCGCACTTAAGCTGAAATAAGAAATGGCAATAGAGTACAATGGTGAGCGATTTCTTCAACACGTTCACTTGCCCTATCATCATTTTTTTTTGTTGTTGGTCATTTATTTTGCCTATTGACTAGTTAGTTACTGAAGAGTATAATGATGCTATTAATTTTTCAGTTGAATCAGCAGTGTCCACCTGGAAAGTCTCCGCGCCCACTGAAGCTCAAGATCTGGACATTCATCAAGGTTGCTCAGAAATCTGGATGCTAATAAAGGTCTCTTGAACGGCACAAGATTACTCACAAATGTCTTTCAAAACAACTTCCCTGATGCCGAAATCCTCACAGGTAGTAATCACGGCGAACAAGTTTTCATTGCATGCATCATGTAGAGCCAAGTTATACTACCCTGTCTGTCGTTTCGAGACGTGGTCAGTTTCCTGTGATTTTATCTTTAGCCACTAGAATCAACACAGCACAGAGACAATAATTTGATCATGTTGGAGTACACCTGCCACAAGTCTTTGCGCATGGTCAACTTTCTGTAACGCTCACTCTAGGAAGGAATCCAGACAGTACTAAAGTTTATATTCAGGATACTGGCTACAAAGGCCAACACAATTTTTTTTTAAAGTTAAAAATAACCATACATTTTATCATCATCAGCTGCCATCTCCACATTGAAGGCCGGCTTCAATGGATCTCCACCATCTTCTTGATGGTGCACTCTGATAAACTCTTTCCTGTCCACCTTTTGATGTTATCTTCTCACTGATAGCGCTGTCTTCCCCTTGCACGTTTGCCTTTAACTCTACTTTCTATTATGGTCTTCTGCAAGATGCTTTGTCTTTTTATATGACCAACAAATTTTTTTGGCCATACATTTATACACAATGTTGTGATGAAACAGCTGTTAAGTAATTATTCAAATTATAATCTGTTTACACTTTTTCACTTTTCCCTCTCTCCGTTTTTGACGATATGTATACTGTTCAAAAAAAGAAACGCATAGCTATCAGAGGGCGCGTTTTTATGAGTTTGTAAGTAAAATGTGGTGCTAGGGTATATAAAAACCAGCCTCAAATGCTCTTTACAGTGTCAAATGCACGTGTTGACCTGTTCGTTTTTATAATCGTTACAACGCAGTGGTCAATAGTGTTTATGACGCAATTTTTGACCACAGCTCATGTTGCGCGCACGTGAAAGCAACAAAATTTGGGATGAACACTATCCACTGACTACGCAACTGAGACCCTATAAAAGGACAACGCTACACAAAAAAAATTCAGTTCATTTTCAAGCAGACATTTATGGCGTCTCTATCGATAAATTTAAGGAACATTGCTATTGGTCGACTGCATGCATGCGAAAGTCAAAGTCAGGTTGCCAAGCATCTAAACGTGCATCAGAGTACCATCAGTCGACTTTGGCACCGGTTCCAAGCCACTGGCTCAGTTGAAGACCGGCATCGCAGTGGACGACCCAGAGTGACAACAGCAGCGGAGGATCGCTTTATTCGGCTTCGTCACCTCAGAGACAGGTTTACAACAGCTTCCTCAACTGCCCGGTCATTGCCTGCAGGACGTCATGTGTCTGATCAAACTGTCCGGAATAGACTGCATGACGCTGGACTTTGGGCACAACGACCTCACCGAGGACCTGTCCTTACGCGCCGCCATCGCCAAAATCGACTTCTTTGGGCCAACCATCATCGTCCCTGGGCAGCTGACAATCAATGGAGACATGTCTGGTTTAGTGACGAATCTTTCTTTTTGTTGCAGCGTCATGATAGACGGCGTAGGGTCTACCGTAGGTGAAATGAACGTTTTGCCCAAAATTGCGTTGATGAAGCTCCGTCGCACGGTGGAGGAGGTGCAATGGTGTGGGGAATGATCAGTTACAACGGAAGGAGTCAATTGGTGCACATTGAAGGAGGCTTGAATGCGCAACGATATAACAATGAAATTCTTCGACCCCTTGTCCTTCCACTTTTGGCTGCCCAAAGGTCTGTTTCAACAGGACAACGCCAGATTCCATTGTGCACGGTTGACCACGCAGTTCCTGACTGCCAACAACATTCTCACCCTTCCCTGACCATCCCTGTCTCCCGACATGAGGCCGATTGAGCACCTGTGGGATGAGCTGCATAGACGTGTTTGTCGCCGAGACGTTGCTCCAGCCAATCGCCGTGATCTGTTCCAGGCACTCCAGGAAGAGTGGGCAGCCATCCCACAGGCCCACATCAGACGTCTGATCGCATCCATGCCCAGGAGATGCCAGTCGCTGATCGATGCAAGAGGCCACACACCATACTAACGGGAAAGCCCGTACGCCAAAAAACTCTCGTGACCCAGATGCAAAACAACTGTCAATTGACTGGTTGAACCCTAAGGTATTCTTGTGTGCAATTTGAACAATTAACTCATTAAATTAAAAAAGTTATTGAATGTCAAAATTATGGCTATGTGTGTGCCTTCAGTAGCTATGCGTTTCTTTTTTTTTGAACAGTATATATATATATATATTCAAGCAAAGGATTTATCCACATAAACGGGCTAATACAAATATACGTGTACACGCTTATTTACAATTTTGTAGAAAGGAAAACCATGTTTTTTATTTCTTCGGATTGGCGAGTGTTTATCGTTATTTACATTCTTCGGATTGGCGAGTGTTTATCGTTATTTACATTCTTCTAATTCACCCCATTTGCCGCCTATACATTTTGCCGCCATAGACGACCGTCTAGTTTGTCCATTGGTTAAACTGGCCCTGAGTGGGGACGTGTCCAAAACGCGACACCACCATTAAACAATGTGGAAATGTCACAGAATTGAGCGTAATATTTCATAATGTCTTTCTTATTTCCTTTCACTTACGGCTGCGTATATGTTTGTGGGAAGTACTACATTATTAATGCAGTAAAGTGTGAAGTAAAAGGGGGCAAAGCACAGCGCGCGCATACACACGCACACGCATTGATACTGAATGAATAAATAAATAACGAATCATTTGAGAAAACATTTCAAGGTAAGCTCTGTGACGTTTTCAGTACTGACATTTTACACACACCCTACTTCACAGTCACTCATGCATAATTTAGCATACACGCTTGCAAGGCTACCCTAGTTCTAAACAGAAAAAAATTCCACACGATCCTACTTCACACCCACACTCAGGCACTTACACACATATATATATACACACACACACACATATGCATTTACATATTATGAATAATTCAGAGGCTGGCAGATCGTCCGATGTAAAAGATAATAAATGGACTGGGATGAGAAAGACTCAAGCGTAGCAACTTTGTAGAAGCATAAAAAAAAAAAACCAAAGGTGACAGCTTATACCATAAATGCCACAGCACAAGACCCTTCCATCATCAGCAAGTTCCCAGTCAAGAGAAACTCTCCCGAGATGAAGTCGAGCATTCCCGAGTTTAGGGAAAACGACAAACAAACGAAGCACAAAGGCAAGCCGTAGGCCTAACCGTCACATATGTTGGGTATGTCTACGGAGCCAGTTTGTTAGGTTCATACATACACATATGGATCAGCAGCTAATACAACTGCAATAGAGATGAATGCATTTCTCTGAAACTAAAACAACGGGGCGTGCACCACTCACATACATACACACACTGTCAATAACAGCATTGAACTTTGCATGCAGTTTCAGAGTAGAGGCTGGTGCATGTAGGTGCGTCAGAATTCATAAAGACATAATAAAGCACTGAAAGGCAATTAGTGTTTTTCACAGATGCATTACTAGTAATAACAGTACTCAGAAGTCAATAAAACTAAGGCATAGATGTTCTAAAAGCAACAATCTGCAAAATATGTCGGCAATTCAAAATATATAGTTGTGAAACGATTAATCTCATGTCATGGCTGTATCCAGGGGGATGAAGAAGTAAACAGATTGGAAAAAGAGGGCGGAAAACTACCTCACACGGATAATATTGCAGAATATAAAGAGGTGAAACGTCTTGTTAAAAACAGGACATAGACAGAGCATTCAGGTCATTATAAGAACGATGCTTATCGCCAGATCTCAGCAAAAAAGAGCATGTTCAGTAATAATCTTCCGACTTTGTACCAACTACAACAAACTGGGATAATAAACGGTTATCTGTGGTACTGATAAAATGGTTGCCCATAGTCTACTGCAGGATTGCCAACATATGAGGAACAGAGAGCGCGCATATAGCCGACACCGGAGACTATCCAGCAAAGCTCTTTAAGGAAATCAGCAGCTTGAGGTTGACCATCACTCTCTGATGTTCAAACTGTCGTGGAGGGTGCTATAAGAAAAAAATAATAAAAAGAAGAAATAAACACCTACATAGAAAGTTAAGAGTTACTCGTAATACAGACATAAAGATTTATCTTTGGGGAAACACGCATCTGACTAATCCTGTGCCTGGAATAAATGCCCTAAATTTTCATTAACCCTTTACCCAGGGAGTATACTGTCCACTAAAAACCCTGTCATTATAGAAACAAGAATGGCGTCTTGAAGTTAAAATAAGTATCTATTTACAAATAATTTTTGGCATACTCACGTATTTAGAAAATATATCCTTTATATATTATTGTAAAGGTAGCTAGAAATGGAATCGTATTCTATTGCCAAAATTAACAGCTTTCAATTAATTAATTAGATTCTATTTCATAAAATGCTTTATGAATCAGAAGGTATACAATTTAGCCAAATATTCCGTTAATAATTCATGCAGTTGCGAGGATTGTCAAAACGATCTACGGTCCTTTCATAAACTGACATAAATTATTCCCTTGATCATAACACAATTCAAAACATTTCTGACGACAGACCGAGAGATAAGACTAGTTGCGGTGCCCAACGTGAACGTAGTTGATATGATGGTATTTGCTAGGATTAGTACACATAGTACAGTAGTTTCTGCCACTATCATCAAAGGAAACCATTTGTCAGCCGCCAGTAATTTTCTTTACTTAATTGCATATTGTATATCTGACATATCTGTTAACTTTAGCAGGTGTTGGCAAAGTAGATTATGATACGAACAGTACCTTTTTCAGTCTCTTCTGCAACATGAAGACCGAGCCACGTCAGCTATCTCGTCACCATTGTTTGATTCTGTGTCAAGATTATTTATCAAAAGCTTATTGTGTATACCACCTTATACGGAAACAGTGATGGTATATTGACTTTCATCTTTGGAAATAGTTCGAAGCTTCATATGCTGCCAAACTCGAATGTAAACTTGAAGAATTGGGTGCGACCATGTGTTACATATGAAAATAGTCGCAGCAGTGATCGTCCACTTTTGCCCCCCTCTTCCCCCCCCCAATCAAGTATATATTTTTTTGCTACACGAACGCCTGATTCACTTAACACGTGAGCCGTTTGGCAATTAAGCACGGATGGAACAGAGCGTAGTGCGCATATGGTGAAATCGTTTTTTGATCAGGGAAACACGCGGGCCAGACCAGGCGTTAACAAGAAGCCAGGCGTTAACAGTTTCTTTGAAGAATCAAGGGGCGATGTTTGAGACATACCTTGAATTGTTACATGTTCAGGGGAAATTAACTTACGTAGCTGATATTCGGCAAGGCGGAGATAATCAAAGACAAGCTAGAGATCGTCGGTCGGCAGAGGTGGCAGAACAACCTTTGATTCAGGAATTGAACGGCAAATTTTCCCGGCCCTGGACGTAGGTGTGACCTTCGCATTAAGAAGCGAAAATAACGGAATCTATGAATATATACTTTGTCTCTCCTATAGTCTTTATCAGTTGCTCAGAGATTTTTCTGAATTCACTAGCTCGTTATACTAAGATTTCTCGTACAGAGTGTATTATTAGATTGCGTGGAGTGTTTCATTTCTCTGTTTGCGGTAATTTATATACTCGTACTAGCCTTTAAGTAATTTGGTGTGTTTAAAGTTTTCATTTATATTTCACTGGGATTTTCTGTGTTAAATGAATAACATACTTAAATAACTTATAGCAAATTTTTCCAGCTGTAAAGTAAATTTAATTACTCGCTATTTCCCAGTAAGAGATGTTTTAAATTGACAAGTACATACATTAAATAACTGTCTACTGACGGTATATATTATTTACTTCCATCTATGTTTATAGAATTTTATAAATGACTAGTGTACATATCACGCGTTAAAAACGATAGGATAAGCTAGACATACTTACTTACTTACTTAGTCGTTCCCCTTCTACCGTGAGGTGTAGAGGTTTGGAAGAGAGAGCGCCAGACTATTGTATCGGCTGTCTTCCTCCTGGCCTGGCCCCATTCTAGTCCTCGGTCCCTCAAAGATTGTCTAATGTTGTCCTCCCAGCGGACTCTGGGTCGTCCTCGGGGTCTGTATCCTTGGCTCTTTGTTTCCCATGCTTGTCGTGGTAGCCGATCCTCTCCCATTCTGCAGACATGGCCAAACCATCTTAGTTGGGACTGTTCTACTTGGGTCTGTAGGGGGTGGCATTTTAGGCCTTGACGTATCGTCTGGTTGCGTACTATGTCTCTTCTTGTTACTTCAACCACCGTCCTCAGATACCTCATTTCTGAGGTTTGGATCTGGCTTTTATGGGCTGCAGTCATTGCCCACGACTCGCATCCACATGTCAAGACTGGGACATAGGTTAAGCTAGACATTTGTGTTTTAAATCTAATTTATAACGGAATGGTGAAGAGGTCTTACCTTAACACGTGTTAGATCTATTATTGTTATTATGGGTAAATGTTTATATTTCTTTCCTAAAATATAGGCTGGTCAAAACCTGCGAACTAACGGTCTTATGGCCTGTGACAGACGAACTTAGCTGACCCTGATTGACCCTGAAGCGTTGGATGATATAGTACGACCCTTTGTAACGACCCCTTCGTATAGCACCAGTGCCCCCGAATATATTGTAACTTTTCGTCAAACGGGATTTTTTTTTCACCTGGACTCATTAGCTATGCAACCTTTCCACGCAGATGGTCAATACGTTTGCGGATTAATATGTGGACAGTCTATCTACCGTTCATTCTGGTCATCGCATGGATTTAAGGAGAGATTAAATCACGCCCATGGACATCTCCTGAGCAATCATATGCAGGTATTTTCATTAACTTGGCCAGTGGAGGGCGTTGCCAGCATCAAACGATAGTAGCGACCACGATCAAAGACACTGGGGGGAGATCTCAGGAAGGACTGGCGGCATGCAATCAAAGGCAGTAGTGGTCCCTGAAACGAGCGACGCAAGTTTCCTGCCGGTATTTCGCATCTCGGTGTTAAACACGAAACCGATCGCAGTGGGAGCGAACGGGAAAGCCGGCGCAAGCAGCGAGCGAAGATACGAGAGACCAGGGGCGGCTTCTCTCTTTAGTCTGGCGGTCAGATCCCCAAAAGTCTTCTGAGATCAAAAAAAGGTGTCAAAGTTCACATGTCCCCCCAATCTTGCATTCCAGTTGTAGATATACAGACCATGAAGAAATGCATGTTATCACTCGTTGGCCAGAACTTGACAGAAGCACTAGCGATATTGAAATCTTGTTATAGATTTTCCCCTGGATTTTCATATATATTTGCAGTGAATTCTATTCTGTGCAAAACGGTAAAATATAACTGTGTCTAGTGATCAGTGGTCTAGTTCATTCATTCTATTTCACTGGATATTGTGTTAATTTAAATTTATTAAATTAAACCATCTCAATAGTTCCCAGTTGTAAATGTAATGTTATACCTGTTATATTATTTCCAAAAATAATAGAGGCTTAAATGTTAAAGTAACTTTTAAAGTCGCGAAGGAATTTATAATTAATAAATTTAGTTAAGTCCTATATATATATAGATGTGTGTTTTAACCATTAGAACTCGCGCAGTGTTTTACCAAATACAGAATTAAATACGCGAGGGTATATATATATATAGATAGTCTTAACGGGAAATGCATCGCGCTTTAGAATGTTATTTGATTTTTCGGTATATTACATGTCTTTTTTTTTTCATACAGAGTGATCGTAACCTTTGCGATCCCAGCATAAAGAAAGCAATAGATAAATCATACAGAGTCCTTTTCGGACTCGGTTCTTAACTTCCAGATATATTGATGTAACATTTTTAAATATAATTCTTGTGGCGGTCCGATGCGAACTAGCTATCAATTACATGAAAGAAAGCACCCCCAAGAACTTTTTTAAAAATAAATCATCAAATTTAATTACAATCTGTAATATAAACTATAAGATTAACAGTGCCAGTAGCGATAATTTATTTACTTCTCTACTGTGAGAGAATACATATTTACCAGACTGTGACTGAGCCTAATTTTTCCTCACTGGATTTAAACCATACCGGTCAGTTGCTATCATCACGCCTTGAAGGAATTTTACCTCCAGCAGCGAAATTAAAGAGACCTCATTTTCATCCCTGTATTAAATTGTGTCAGTGCCATCCCATAGACCCCTTTTCATATAATAAAACATAAGAACTCTGAGTCTTCAAGTCCGGCGATTAGTGGGAATATTCGCTATCAGCAAACCTCGCTACATCTTGGGCGGGACATCGAAGTACTAGACATTTTCACATGTCAAGAGTAATTGTTGTTTATATAATTCTATGGATTGTCTGATGCTGCAATCGGTAAGTGTGTGTGTGTGTGTGTGTGTATGAGTGTGGATCCTCACGCGCGTGCATGAATGACAGGAAATCTAATTGTTTTTGCAAACCATTTGTTAACTTGCTTACCGGGCAATACATTTTCTGTATACCCCGCATTGTTCCTTTAAGTGGGATATTTTGTTAACTCTGTTTAACCCCCCCCCCTTTTTCAATTGCTTAGTAAAGGGAAGAACAATTTGGGATAACAGGTTTTTTCTACCACCCATACCTAGTATTGTAACCCCTCTTTCAGAGTAATTAACTTCACTGTTAGGTTACATTACCTATGTTCCTGATAACTATCTATCTTTGGACTGGGTTCATCTTTGTCTAATAAGCGGGAAGGGCTTAGTCGATACCAATCTTCTTCACCCCCTCCCCACCTTGTTATTTGCATTTTCTGTACTTATGATAATTTTATGTAACACTTGATATTTGTTTGTGATTTGATTCTTTTTTGGTTAATAAACATCATAAACCTAGTTAGCACTGTGTTGGAAATACCCAAAGCCCAACATTTCCCCTATTTGTTTAATATAGTTGTATCCACGTGCGTCTGTGTGTTTGAAGCACCAAATCGGTGTGAGCGCAGGTGTGTGTCTGGAAACTGGCAAATAATTGTTTGACCAGGAGGGATGAAGAGTAGATTGAGAAAAACGATTTGTCGTAAATAAGTCTGTCTTTTCTCTCCCCAGCACACTGTGAAGCAACTAGTTACTCTGTAACCTTTTCTATCACTGAGATTTCATCATCATTCTCCACTCTAAACCGGACCACTATTTCTAAGACTCTTTCTCTCTAAATAAATTTACGACATGACCATATGAACTTACGTTCTTAGAGTCTTATAATCTATAAGCATCCAGGGATATTTAATATTGATGAGCTTCTTGCTGTGGCCTGTGCGGTCCATTTTTCCTCATTTCATGAGAGAAACCAGAATAGAACCATTAAATTATAATATTAACTGGACCAGAACTATTACCAGATTTCATTTATATCAATCTCATCAGCCAGCTGTGTGGCAACATATATTGTCAGCAACATTTGTGTAACTTAATATAGTGTCTCAGCAACCAGAGGCTAGACAACCCAGAATATATATGTATTATTCATCCTATGTCGGCGATCACCACGTATGAACCTTACTCCAACCAACTGAAGGCAGAGATACCGTATTTTTTGTATCCAGGAAAAATTAGATCACCAACTCCAGCGACTCCCGTGCAATTTACAGTCCGAAACTACGGCGAATCTGGGGCTGGATTTGGCAAAACGTAATATGACACTGAGTAGTCTTATTATTTATTAGTGTTTATTTCCACGGAATGCCTGCGACAACTATTGGGTAAGCGAATATGAATATAGCCACAAGTATGAAGGATTGAATGAACTGTAAGAGAGTAACATAATTTTCTGTTGTTACCACTATCATACAAATCTTTTCTTTTGTTCTCATTAACCTGAGTATTTACGGGATAGATTAATTAGAAACGTGTTCTTTGTTTCTTTAATGACTATTCCATACACTTATTGTTAACTTTTGATCTTTCGGGTTAATTAACCTCTGTTGGGATCTTTTTATTTTCCTTTACCAGAGGGGAAAACCTATTTGATTAATTTTCATTTTGTCTGTAAACCATGATCTATTGATGTATGTATGATTTATGTTGTAAAGCTCTAGTGATAAATAAACTTAATAAACATTAAGTTATTGTGTTGGTCAACCCCTTTCCATATATGTTATCCATAGTTTGTTTCCACGTTTGTGCGTATTTGTCACAGAATTGTGTGCATGTGGGTGCATTGTAACTTGTATTTTGTACAAGGAGAGAAAGTGCGTCTCATTTAAATTTAGTCGTCTAGATAGGCTGGATTAGAGAAATTACTCAACCCAGAGACTGTCCTTCTCTTACACGATCACCTCGTGAGAAAAACTATTTCTTTCACCTTACTCTCACATAGTTATCACTATCACCTCTGCTCAGACAGGACTATAAACATCTATTACCTATCTGATAAAATCTACGACACCATGGTTACAGCGTTTTAAAAAAATGTGTCTAATATACAAAAATAATAAATGTCTAGCCTATCTTCATCTTTCAGTGTTAACAAACATTTTATATCACGTGGGCAGAGGCAGGTCTGGGTGTTAGCATGGATATCACAAAGTAGAATAAATTCTCTAGCGACTGAAAGGTATAGGTTTTTAGAGTGACTTTGTCTCCAACTGTTAACTAATTTCAGCGAGCCTCTATATTGGTGCATGGTATATAAAGGTAATCTGATTAATCAGCACCATATTGCCAACTAGCTCTTTCTTTCTTTCTTTCTTTCTTTCTTTCTTTCTTTCTTTCTTTCTTTCTTTCTTTCTTTCTTTGTTTTGAGATTCAGTTCCTGGGTTTTTGCAACAGACGAAAGAAAAAAAAATCGACCAACTCAAACACATATGCAGAATAACAATAAGGCACGTGTATAAACAACAACAGAGCGGTAAACATATATTCCACCATTAAATGTAAACGCACACCCTACATCACATTAAAAAAGGGAGTACTTCATTCACGTAAACCCATGTAAGCACAGTACATTTCCAAACACAAAATGTACCCATACCCAGATACTCAACAATTTATAGACACTTTATCTGTCTATACCTCACATGCTGACCAGCAAAGATGTATGCAAACAAAAACACGTGTACTTTATATTTTGATGTATCCAGACACTAACAGGCAATAATTTCTCTTATAGACAAGACTCAGTTTTCGATAACCAACAAACAATGATAGCTATTTGAGAACTTCACCAAACTTGCTGATCAGCTTCGGTGGATCTTTTATGAACTTTGTGCTTTTCTGAGCTACACAAGAATTCGGACTGGAATGTCGCTATCTGTGTATGGCCATTGTGCTCTAACATAGCTCACTTGAGATTCAGTAGGGCATTCGTCTCCAAAGAAGGGCAAGTAATGAAGAAAAAAAAATAGCGCGATTATTCAAGATCACTGAGCCGGCGAATTATAATCTTCCGAAACCAGTGTAATGATGCTACAAACTGTTCAGCAACAATTCAGATTTACTGTGTAGTTTATTTGTAACCCACGTCTGTCGTTTTTGTTACATCTGTTTGGTTTTCAGATTTGCAATACACGCCAAATAAGGCCACCATATTTGAGCTTACGAAAGAAAAGAGGATGCGCCTTACTGAGTTTCTGAAAAAGAGAAAATGACATATATGAGATGATCAAAAGGACAATATTTTCCAAAGGCCGGGGCATGCCGTAGAGAACACCTATGTTTATTAAATAATTTAATCCGTTGACATTTATCGTATCTACATGTGTACCACGCGCATTCTTTCTTAAATTACGAGCAAGCAATCCGCCAAAACATGGCGGGGGAAATAGTTATGTTGTACTCTCTTTGCTGCATTTCCTGATGACGTCACTAATTCTCCCGTGGCTGTTCCATTCAGTTCGACTTTTTCTTCAGAAATAAATCAAATTCACGCACAGTCTATGATATGCAATGATGCTTCTGTGGATAAGTATAAATATGTATGATGGAGATAATAATTTATTGATGAACGTAATATAACTTACTAACTTAGTCATCACTTTTGTACCTTGGGCGTAGAGGTTGATTAATATAAAATGGGGAAATTTCCAGAAATTTTGCCAAAATAACTGGCACGAATATTTCTGAAATAAACACTAACTGAGAGACGGGAAGAAATGCGCGTTACTTCAATCAGCGTGCAATTTAATTTCCACGCCGCAATGTGCGATTTTCCCTTAAAAGATTGCAAGTTGGTGGGAATTCGTTTAGTACATGACACTTTAGACAGTTCTATATATGGGGAAAGTTATTAGCTGTATGTTGTGAAAATAAAGTTAATCATAACACAGATTAACTTGTTTCAATACACATGAATTGAAAATCCTTTAAGTATCTTTCTCTTTTCTAATTTGCCATTTGGAATACTGATGTATTCTGGTGTAGAAAACACGAACACAGAGTAAGAAAAAACGTATAGTTGTAAAGACTATAATGGATATTCCGTTCTTTTTAACACGCGGAAGCATTAGCGGTCATAATTCTCTTCTTGTACCTAACAGTTTATGACTGCACATCACCCAGCAGATCAATTAGCCAGTGCAGTCCATGCTGACCATATCGCTCGGACAGTTGCTAAAATTCACCACAACAACCAAAGGGCTTTATGAACATTTATTCTGCTGTTAGAAAAGATTATTATCTGCAATTCTGCATAGTCTCCATTATGATCCAGAAACTCGGAAGTGTTCAAAGATGCACCCATAGTTGCTAACAGACTTGACCTAAACAGTCGTCTGAACATTGATAATGGCTGACATTTAGACACCTAACTGTGCAACAAAGCACGGTGTAAAACGTGTCAATATTTGACCCAAACAAGTTCGGTATAATTTCCTAAATCCCTCTTGGCCATTCAAGAATATATTTAAATGGTTGATTACAGACGTGATCTGGACTTAGGGGCTTCCGAGTTTACAACCGTCTGAACATCAATTATGGCAGACGTGTTGGCCCCTAACCGTGCAACAAAGCACGGCGTAAAACGTGTCAGTATATGATTTGGTTTGGTTTGGTTTGATTTGGTTTGGTTTGGTTTTAATGACCATCTTCATTGCACACGGACAACTCCATCAGTGCTCTGATCTCCTCCTTTAGATTACACAAGGCGGATCTCAGTACAGTGCACGAACTCCGTAGCACCGGCATGGATTCCAATGTATGTAGGATCTAAACACGTACGATATTATTTCCTAAAGACATTCTTCTTCTCCTTCCACTCTCAGACATCTACTTAAATGTTTTCAAAGAAAGCAGTAGTCAGCTTGAGGCTATTTGCATCTCCGTAGAGCTTTTCCACGAATGGTACTAGTGTCGGCCATATGCGTTTTCTCTGTTTCACATATGTTGGGCATCTTTGAAGCAAATGTTCAGCAGTCACTTTATCAGTGCCACAGTTACACTCATTGGTAGTTCTTATCTTAAGTGTTGATATGCTCTTTGTGTACATATCTGTTTCGATGTTTAGTTTGTTTCCCTGACTAGAGTTACTTGCCCTTATCGGGAACTCTTCTGCTTATCCTTCTTACTACTTCCTGTTCTTTCTAAGATGTCCGATTAAACAAGACGTTTGTATCGAGTGTGTTCCGGCTTAATCATTATGCTTCGTAACGTGAGTATGTATGACAGCCAGCCACGTCTCATTATATCTTACAATATTTACTACTTCTTCTTCTTCTTCTTCCATCCTTAGCCACCAACCGGCAAAGCAGTATGTGGCCAGTACGCCTAGTGGCGTCTTAGGGCAACAACAAATTGATCAATCTATCGCTGTTTCCACCACGCCTAGTGGCGTCTTTGTGGAACAAAAACAGACCAAACAATCTATCGTTGTTTCCGTAATCAGATTGGTTGGCAAGCAGGTGATCAGCCCACTGTGCGAAGTTTTTACGGGATGGGGTAAACAGCCTCATGCCCAACCCTCCTTAGTCGCTTTTTACGACATGCGTTGTAGGGTGCAGTGTTACTATTCTTTGCTCCCCTTTCGGGCCCCGGCAACACACGGGTGAATATTTACTACACACGACGGTAAATATCAACATGGTGGCAGCGGTGTTTATTTCTACGGAATTCGAACTATTCTGATGAATATCTTCTAACACGTGTGCTGACGTCATTCATAGACTTGAGGTGAGTTACTGATTATTGCTTGCATACCATTATTAGACATTTTGTCATGGCAGAACGGCCCATGTTTCGGTTACCACCCTGCCTAGACATAAATAACGTCGAACCAGACACATTTCGTAAATGGAGACGACAGTTAGAACTATACATGCATGCAACAGAAGTGGCGTCTAAACCCGATTCTGTTCGGGCGGCCATTATCCTACACTGTGCTGGACCTCAAGCTGTTGAAGTTTTTGATCAACTTGCAGAGGAAGGAGATCATTCTAATCCTACTAAAATTCTCGATTTGCTCCAGAACCATTGTAGCTCACGAAGCAATGAAGTATTACATACGTTCAGATTCTGGAACACACCTCTTCAAGATCCTTTTAATTCCTTTTTGACTGAACTGAGAACTAAGGCAGACTTATGCAACTTTAACGACAAGGATCGTATGATAAGAGACAAAATTGTCTTTACTGTTAACAAAAGGTTACAGGAGAAACTCTTGAGAGAAGCTGACCTCGATGTAAAGAAAGCCATTCACATATGCAGAGTCTTCGAGCAAACTGGAAACGACATAAGAGAGATGAGTAATACAGTTCAACCTTCTGAAGCAAGGGTTGAAAAGGTACAGAAAAAATCACTCAACCATAAACCTCCCAAGAGAGACACTGGGCGTGCTACTGGTAAAGCCTGTCATTACTGTGGACAGAAACATCTATTGATTAAGAAAAAGTGTCCTGCATGGGGGAAGGTTTGCTCAAACTGTGGCGGAAGAAACCATTTCAAAGTTAAATGCAAGAAAGTTCATACTGTTCACACAGAGCCAGTGGAAGATTCTGAAGTTTTTCTTAATTGTGTGAAGTCTAGCAAAGCTTGTACATCTGCACAACTCATTATCAATGGGAAAATGGGAAAATTTCAGCTAGACACAGCTGCTGATGTGAATACAATATGTCAACGCTTTGTGATGCAAGAACAACTGTTACCCACTAAACAGAGGCTTGTTATGTGGAATGGTACTAAGATGACTCCACTGGGAGAAGTTCTATTAACTGCTGAGAATCCTAAGACTGGGGCAAAACACAATATAAGGTTCACTGTTGTGAAAAATAAATTCACATGTTTGCTGGGCAACAACACACTGCAGGATCTACAGTTTGTGACAGTCAACACAAACAAATTTATTGCTAAGGTGGCTACTGACAGTTCAGAAAATGATCATGACTCTGATAACCATCTAGGTGTCCTGGGTGAAGCTGTGTTGCATATTGATCCTAATATTCGTCCAAAGGCACTGCCGTGCAGGAAAATACAATTTTCACTTAAGAGCAAGGTAAAGTCAGAGCTTCAAAATCTAATGAACAGAGGTATATTAATACCAGTAGAGGAACCGACTGAATGGGTTAACCAAATGGCTGTTGTTGAAAAATCTGATGGTTCCTTAAGAATATGTATTGATCCTAGACCCCTGAATGAGGCGTTGCAGAGAGAGCATTACAGATTACCAACTTTGGATGATGTATTGCCTGAACTCAATAATGCCAAGATTTTCACAAAGCTGGATATCAAGGAAGCATTCTGGCATATCAAACTTGATGAGAAGTCTAGTAAACTTACAACAATGATTACACCTTATGGTAGGTTCAGATGGTCTAGACTACCATTTGGGTTGAATGTAAGCAGTGAAATTTTCCAGAGGCATCTAGCACAAGCTCTTGAAGGTCTTCATGGTTGCATAAATGTTGCTGATGTCATAGTTATTGCAGGTTGTGGATCAAGCAGACAAAAAGCAATTAAGGACCATGATCTGAAGCTTAAAGCACTGAAACACAGGTGTAAAGAGAAAGGTATTAAACTGAATGACGGTAAAGCTCAAGAGAAGAAAGAAGAAATTACCTTCATGGGTCACCTTATTACTGCTCGAGGTGTTGAACCAGACAAGAAAAAGGTTGAGACAATACTAAACATGCCCGTTCCTAAGGACTGTCATGAGGTTCGCAGATTTTGCGGCATGATACAGTATCTAGCATAGTTTCTCAACAATCTTTCAGAAGTTCTTCATCCAATAAGAGAACTTACCCGTAAGGATACTCCCTTTATCTGGTCTGCTGAATGTGATCAAGCTTTCAAGAGAGTCAAGAAACTGATTACTTCTACTCCAGTACTCGCATACTATGATCCTGATGAATCTTTGTGTATTCAAGTTGATAGTAGCAGCTATGGACTTGGGGCTGTCCTCCTACAAAATGGTCAGCCAATAGAGTTTGCTTCTAGAGCTCTAACTGAAACAGAACAACGCTGGGCTCAAATTGAGAAGGAGCTCTTAGCTGTTGTATATGGTTTGGAACGCTTTGACCAGTACACTTATGGAAGGAAAGTTACAGTCATCAACGACCATAAACCTTTGGCAGCCATCGTTAAGAAACCTCTGAGTCAAATTCCTCGAAGACTGCAGAATTTACTGATGCGCAGCCATCGATATGACTTTGAATTCCAATGGGTACAAGGTTCCGATCTTCTTATAGCCGACACACTGTCCAGAGCTTGTATTCATAATGTCACATTGGATTCCTTAGCTGATAGAGAGAGCAATGCAGGAGCTGATGCACCTGTAAGATTACCTGAAATACCAGATGTGATGATGGAAAAGATTAAAGCTGAAACTCTCAAAGACAGCGTGCTCCAGAGGTTGAAGTCGACCATTTTGGATGGGTGGCCTAAAATAAAATCTGATGTACCAGCTGAGCTTATGCCTTATTCTGACATTCGTGATACTCTGACAACAGAACAAGGCATAATACTTAAAGGAGAGCGTATTCTTATCCCAAAAGCACTGAGGCCTGAAATCAAGCAGAAGCTACACGCTGCTCATCTTGCATTTGACAGCATGATGCGTCGGGCCAGAAGTTGTCTGTTTTGGATCGGCATGACGGCTGAGATTCGACAGATAGCTGACAGTTGTCCAGAATGTCAAGAAACAAAGGCAAGGAATACTAAAGAACCTTTAAACCAACACTCAAGAGGTTTATCACCCTGGGAGAAAGTTGGCACTGACATCTTTATTATAGAAGGCCGATATTATTTAGTCCTGATTTGACTACTTCTCCAACTTCATTGAAGTAGACTTTCTACCTACAAGCACAGTTAGTCATCAGGAAATTGAAAATCTCATTTTGCGTCGTTATGGTGTTCCCAAAGTTATTGTTTACTCAGTTTACGTCTGCACAGTTTAGATCATTTACTGCTAGATGGGGAATACTTCATGTTAAATCAGCACCAGGTCATCATAAAGCCAATGGATTAGCTGAATCTGCTGGGAAACTCATTAAGGGTATGATGAGAAAGACTGTTCAGGACAATACAGATGCATATGAGGCACTACTTGAACTTCGTAATACGCCAAGACAAGGGTTTGATCAAAGTCCTGCAGAAATACTGTTCAACGGGAAACTGCGTACACTGATACCTTCTGCAGTGAAACCCGTTGCATCTCACAGTAGAGTTATTGAAAGTAGAGGCAAGAGAGACAGATCAGTGAAGAAGTATTATGATAAAACTGCTCATGATCTGCCCAAGTTGTCTCACCAGCCAGTCTACTATCAAGACCCTGAACGACCAAACTGGCAACCTGGAAGGATCGATAAGAGGCTGTCTGAAAGATCTTATCTCGTTGAAGGGGAGAATGGAGGTCAATATGTCAGAAATAGAATTCATCTAAGACCTACATCAACACCTTTCACACCTGATCCCGAGGACCTGGAAATTGATGTCTCCTCTCTAGTTCTACCCAAGCAACAGGTTGTTTTGCCAGACATGGAGAACACTAGTGAAGCGAATAGCTCCAATCCTACAGAAGTTGGTCATTCGACTCCAGCTACTTCTAGTCCTGGGAAAGCTGGCAAAGAACATTCCCTCCTACCATCTTGCCCTAAGAGACCTCAAAGAGATCGCAAGAAACCCTCTTGGATGAATGACTTTGTTCACTCATAAAGAAGGGGGGATGTTGATATGCTCTTTGTGTACATATCTGTTTCGATGTTTAGTTTGTTTCCCTGACTAGAGTTACTTGCCCTTATCGGGAACTCTTCTGCTTATCCTTCTTACTACTTCCTGTTCTTTCTAAGATGTCCGATTAAACAAGACGTTTGTATCGAGTGTGTTCCGGCTTAATCATTATGCTTCGTAACGTGAGTATGTATGACAGCCAGCCACGTCTCATTATATCTTACAATATTTACTACACACGACGGTAAATATCAACATTAAGCTTGTTGAATAGATGGTATACCAATCTGTTGTAGCCCGTGCGGAGTCTGAAGATTACCACTTTCTTTCTTCTGTTGAACTGGTAGTATGCATGATTTTGCGTGTGACCTGGATGCTCTGCATCACATTTACTTCTGTATCTGATTCTGATAAAACTCTTTGCCTCCTCGAAAGTTATGCTTGCATCAGGCTGAGGTAGCTTTCCACCTTCCTTTACCAATCTGTCAGCCTTTTCATTGCCGGTGAGGTTACAATGACGTCATCATCCAGTGGAGCACGTTGCACTGTTTCGTTAGGCATGTGGTTCAGTGCATCCGATTTTAACTGGCATTCAAAAATGTCTTTACAACGTAATGTAAGCCATTATCTGTAAACGTGCAAGCAAAACGTACACTACTGACATCGGTAAAAGACTTGTTGTCCTTTGTTGATAATATTTGTATATCATCTTTATTTTAGCACCAACAACTATAGCCATCTATTTCAGTAAACTGGATCAACAGGATGCCCTCAACATCCAGGTCAATAAGCTCAGATTCTGTTTCTCGGAAGGCACGTCAGTCCGATACACTGAACAGTCACGGAACGCCTTAAGCCCCAACGGTTTAAACAGCAAGCACTCCTTTGTCTGAGGCAACAAGGCATTCTCTCTCTCTCTCTCTCTCTCTCTCTCTCTCTCTCTCTCTCTCTCTCTCTCTCTCTCTATATATATATATATATATATATATATATATATATATATATTATATATATGAATATATATATATATATATATATATATATATATATATATATATATATATATATATATATATATATATATATATATATATATATGATGGAGTTAGGAAATACCCGCTGAAACAGACAACCACTGACTCTCATGTTTCGCAGTTTACTACAGTTTGTGTTGGCACCTGTGTGTCTTTTAGAATCGATACTCTGCAATATTCATGGTGCTTAACAATAAAAAAAAGTGACACATACGCTCTAACCAAGTATGTTCTAAATTCAAAATTATGACCTGGCCCATCACGTGTTGTGTGTTTATGATTTAAAAAAAATATCTTTATTTATTTACACGGGTTTATCGATCGATTCCGTGCCATGCAGCGTGTGACAAACTAAGGGTACACAGAAGCACAATTTTTCAGCCGCCTGTCAAGGTATAGTAAAAAGCGACGCGCGGGGGTGCGGGAAATTCGTATACATTCCAGGAGCAGGAGAAAAGTGGGTTGATAGAAAGATAATATACAACCTACTTTTAGTTTATTTGATGTCCAAGGTCCTATCAACAATTTATGGGCTCGGTTCTAGAATACAGTAAAAGCCAAAGTACAATTGAATCGTGAGAAAGAAAAAGAGATTGCGTAACATGTGAAGTTACGCCTTCCCACACGTTCAGATTTATTGCGTGAGGCGCTGTAGGATGTATGTATGTAAAAATAAGGCTCAACGTTAAGGACAAAAAACACCTTACCTGAAAAAGGTAATTTTTCAAGACCTGGAGGTCTTTTATATTTGGACACGCGCCCTAATATAACCGACTAGGTTGAACGGGACGCGCCTCGCCAAAACGAGGCAAAATTTTATTTAAAAAATAAAAAACACCTGTACTGTAACAATACAATTGTCACACGACGTTGAGGGTAAAAACAGATGTACGATGGAACAATATAATTAATTTCACAAGACGTGTAGGGACAAACAGCAGCACTATGGAAAAATACAATACACGAGTCAAGATTTTTTTTTTTCGGTGGGCTCAGTCCGGGGGAAACGATCTTTTGTTGTGGGTCTTTTTTAGTTCTTTGGTTTAGAAAGTTTTGCTATTCTTTGAACTAAATTTTGATTTCTTTTATTATTTGTTTTTCCGTTTCTTGGACAAAATATAGATATTAATAAAATGCTTACAAACCTCCAGACTGACGGAGAAGAGATGTCAACAGAGAGGAATATGCACGGGGGACAGCGCGCAAATGAAAGAAAACCCTATACAGAGGATTAAAAAAAAATTGTTAACCCACATGATAATTTTTTTTTCAAAAAATATTTCATATTTTTCACCCCCTCCCCCTTTTTTTCACACCCCCCCCCCCCTTTTTCCTCTTCCCTCCCCCACTAAAAAATTGCAGTAACACGAGAATGTGTGTTATATCATGACTTTTTTTCTTTTTACCGTAAAATATCATGGGGCTTATTGAGAATATGAGAGTAATAATAGTTGGACACCACAGCATCAGTGACAAGCGATACACAGACGGCATAGTTTTTAATAGCAGTTAATGATACTGATCTCAGCCTCTAAAAGACACAGCTATCGGGAACAGTACCACGGATGGTTTAAGAGTTAAATACCAGGCAGACAGTATAAGTCAGTGTTTCCAAAACTTTGTCTGTCCATAATAATAATAGCCCCTTCAGCCATAACTGACAATGGGAATGTGCCCACGAAGTGACAGCCCTCAGCTGCTTGTTTTCCTGGTGTTCATTTCGACATTTTCTCCTCTTCTGTTTGCCGTGAGAGCTTCTTTTCGCCCAATCTGAGATGGGCCCGTATAGAGCATCGCCACTTGGTGCGATCGGTAGCTTCATCCTCCCAGGTTGCTGGATTTATGTCCAGTGACCTCATGTCTCTCTTGTACACATCTTTGAACCTCAGCTGCGGTCGCCCAACTGTTCTTTTGCCATCTGTCAGTTGTCCGTAGAAGATATCCTTCGGGATGCGACCATCTTCCATGCGGCGGACATGGCCAAACCACCGTAGTCTGCGCTGTCTAAGCAGTGTATACATGCTTTGAAGGCCAGCACGTGTCGGTCCATGGCCCTCTTAAATGCCAAAGACTATCCTCAGCGCTTCCTCCATTTCCCATTTTTCACATCTTCTCCACGCATCATTGATGTCTCAAAAGTACAACATTTTTTTTTTTTTTTTTTTTTTGCTAACACTGCTACGCAATATCTGAATATTATAATGCAGTTAATTACCAAATATTACCAGCACCCCATTGAAAATTAGTGCACTGGCTTCCTAGCGCAGTGGTCTATGGTTCGATCCCCAGATGAGGCGGGAATTTTTTAGGCCCCAAACGGCTCCTGGGTCGACCCAGCCCCAAATGGGTACCAGAGCAACTCTGGGAAGGTTAAGGCGGCCGGCGTGATGCCGACCACATCACCCCTCGTGTGCCGACGGTCAAGATAATATGGGCCTAACACCATATTCCCAATATGCCTCAATGGGCGAGTAAAGGGTTCCTTTACCTTTTACCAATTGAAAAGTTTCTCGTTTCTCCTTGGTACGAGCAACCCAGTTTGGGAACCTCTGCTTTAGAGTGTACAAGAAACTGGGATAGCGGTGTTAGGAAAAGCGGTGGGTTAGGATTTGTTCAGGCTACGTTCTATTATTAAGCGCTCACGCCAGGGCCCTATATAATCAATCCGCTGTCACATGTAGCGTTACAATCAATCATATTGTTGAATTTAGTCAGTAAAATCATCAACCACTCCCTTACTCTGATCGCTCCCCCCCCCCCCCCGCTGTGGCCCCCTTTTCACGTATCGCCCCGTTAGCTCTTCCATACAACCCCCCCCCCCCCCCCCAATTTCCACAGGGGGGACGGTACCGCTCATTTTGGGAACCACTGGCATAAGCGGTCACAGAATATGAAAAAAGGGAAATAATCCAGAATATAAAATAAGTGGCAAAGATAAATCATTAACTCTTGCTTTCCCTGGCAGTTTGTAGTTTTATTAAGGCACCAACAAGGATGCCAGCTTTTTTTTCAGCTGTAGCTAAAGAATATTTCGAAACGTTGTAAGTATTAAATGCAACAATTAAATTTGTTTTATATCAAGTAAAAGTTGGACATGAGAAACACACACACACAAACCCCCCCCCCCCCCCACACACACACACGCACATATATATATTTATATATATATATGCACATGTGTATACTCCTACAAAAAAATAACGATAAAAAATATATCATTGACAGTGAAAAGGAGAGTATTGTGATATTTACAAAGCCTATATCACTTTATCTGAGACCTAGACAATAAATAGATAAAAAAGAAATGTGGCCCCCTTTTCACTTATCGACCATCGGGTCACTTATCTCTATATATATATATATATAGAGAGAGAGAGAGAGAGAGAGAGAGAGAGAGAGAGAGAGAGAGAGAGAGAGAGAGAGAGAGAGAGAGAGAGAGAGAGAGAGAGAGAGAGAGAGAGAGAGAGAAGGAAACGCAGATCAACACGGCATTTAATTAGAGTAAGAAAGAAACTTCAGCAGCAGCTTAGATCCGAGACTTTTAAACAAATTCTTGCAAATAGGATCCATACATAAAAAGTTAAAATTTAAAAAAAAATGTGACATCCAAACAGATATGCTAATAATACACAGGGAAAAGACAAAGGTTATAAGATTAAAAGCTAGACACGATGAGAAGATTGCACTTGAAGAAACACCCCATACAAGATGTGGAATCATACATTCATCATAGCTGTAGTATAGACAAAGCCGGAGGGACAGACAATAATAATAATAGCCCCTTCAGCCATAACTGACTACGGGAATGCGCCCCTGAGGTGACAGCTCTTAGCTGCTTATTTTATTGGTGTTACTTTCGACGTTTTATCCTCTCCTCTGTTTGCCATGAGAGCTTCTTTTCGCCCAATCTGAGGTAAATTTTACAATAGCGAAACAAGCTATCGGAATCTGTGCTAGTCTAAGGTTAGAATTAGCCAGTTATTCCAGGAATGGATTACTACAACATATTTCTATTTAACCCTTAGTTCGAGGCAGATAGTAAAGCAAGTGTGGACATCGTAGGAATTATATTGCATGTTATAAAGACTGTGATAACTACAGTTATGCGTGTCACCTTGTTGTGAAAATCGTGCTATGTTCACTTCGAGAATTCTCATAAAATCGAAATCAGCTCATAATAGGATAAAGCTTATACCCAAGGAAAGCCACGAATGAGCAAGTTCTGGACAACGTAAGTGTTTCTATTGTCGATCGCACTACGCCTAAAAGGCCTAAATAAATAGCGGCAAATTATATCGACACACAAACCCGCGCTCAAAAAATTGTGAAAGCCTACCTTGATTCAGTCAGTCATTGAATTCGACATCCAGAGGGTATGTAGATAGCTATACTTGTAATAGTTGGTATGAGTGTTGAAGATGGAAATCCAACAATATAACCAACATGGACTCAGCAGAGTCCTGAGAATAGCCCTTATCAGGATTAATACAACCTTCTAGAAAGTTACAGCACTTTTCAGAGCTGACTTGACAGGCAGAGGAAGTAAAGGTGACTAAGACATCATACCATGAGTGTAAATAGTTGATGCATTCTATATCTATGTAACTTTAGTAATGTATCAACATATAGACACCTAAACCACTGACAAATGTAACAAAAACATGTGGCCATTACATACACATGCATAAATGATGATAACAACACCCACCTACACTAGGCTAGTGGAAACCCATAGGAAGAGGCTATCCACATGGTCTGTGTTGTTTCAGGCTTCATGTTGTAGCAGTCAAAATCTGGAAGCGAGATCCATCAGTGTTATTCTGCATAGAGACAAGGAACACTACATTCTGGACCACTCTTAATTGCTTGCCTCCATATTGCATTGGCAGTTCAGTAAAGACTCTACAGTGGTGTGTCAACAGTTACTGGTTGAGGCATTGTTGCTCATCATTCCAGGACTTTACCCAAAAGATAAGTGATAAAAAGTCACAAACGGTTGAACACAACGTGTATCCAGAAGAATAATCAAATGATGAAAAGACTTTTGTGAACATTAGTCAGTGATAGACAGAATAACACATAAACTTTTTGTGGTTTAAATTCAAATTCATTCTGTGAATATTTTGTGTAAATATATAAATATCTCATTCTATTTTTTCCAAGAAGAAAGAAGAGAAGAAAATAAGTATAAATAAATTGATTAATTTTAATTGTACTTTTTGACTTTGTGAAGTAAATTCAATTTTGTTTATTATGTGAAATTGTTTAAGTGGAATTACTTTATAATAGAGCATAGGGTAGTCGTACGAGAAGCGAGGTAGACTCTTGATCTATTCTTTACCATCTGGACAAGAGTTCTTAACATTCTGACTACATCTTGTGCCATTCTTACACCAGTGCTCATTTCTGAGACTGGGGTATCTTTGATAGTCCCGCACTCTTTTACTGGATCTACTATCACCTCATCCCCATCTACTTTTCATCTCGTCACACCAAGACAGTGTAGTCTGCGCTGTCTAAGAAGCGTCTACATGCTTTGAAGGCCAGCCTGGGACAGACAGTAATATACTTACTTACTTAGTCGTTCCTCTTATACCATGAGGTGTAGAGGTTTGTAAGAGAGAGCGCCATACTATTCAATCGGCTGTCTTCCTGCTGGCTTGGTTCCATTCTAGTCCTCGGTCCTTCCCATGTTCCGTAAGTCTTAGTCCGTAGTCCGTTCCAGTTCGTCACCTTTAGAATCAGTCCGGTTTTCTCTCTTATGTTTCGCGTAATCTGGTTTTTAAGACAAACAGGTGATTGGCCTGTTGTGCCTTTGCATGGTGGAGGGGCTGCCTCCTTACGGCCTCCATGCAGGCCGCCCTCCTTTTTCAGCCGGGCTTGGGACCGGCCTAGGCGGAGTTTAGACAGTAATATCAAAATATGAATACAGAAGGCTAGAGGAGCTTTCATTGCAATTGAAATGTGTTCCATTAGCACGTTTGATTAATTAATACTCAATATAATGTTAATTTTAGATAATTGTGCGGGACACCCTAACGCACAGTTCCTTGTCAAATGTAATGTGTTTGCCGTAAATTTGCCACCTAACTGTACATCCTTGATTCAGCCAGCGGATAAGAGTAGTTAAGCCATTCAAGCCAGTCTATAAGAATGAATTCATGCATAGAATGCAACCCAGATTTTGAAATAATGACATTTCAAAAAAAAAGAAAGATTTTAATATCAAGAATGCAGCCTGGATTGCAGCAAAACCTGGGACAGAGTTGATAAAGACACCTCAAAACATTGGTTAGCATAATTTATTGACAGACTCATTTTTGATGATGATTATGCACACGAATATGATTTAATTGGATGTATGTTAAAAGAGATGAAAACTGTAGATGACGTTATCAAAAGGTTTATTACGTCAAGTAAACAAGCTGTTTGATGAAGATGCAGTGGAAGAGTTCCTCCATATTGATAGTGATGCTCCAGTCACCCTCCAACTAACTGACAGTGAAATCTGGGAGATGGTAATGAACAAAAACCAAAGATAATCGGAGAGATGATGAAAACGAGGATGGTATTACTGTTGAAGAAACACAAATCAGTATTTAAAGAACGATAACATTCATGAATTTCTTATAAAATAAAAAAAAACAAAAATGTATAAAACAACTTAGTTTATAACATATTTTTCAGAAAGTGGTTTCCAAGTAAAGCTCTACGGGTACATGGACAGCATATACGCCCGAGTCCCAGTCGTCAAAATCATCCTGTCCATCACACTCTCAGGCCTCAAGCTTGCCAATAAATGTTCACATTCCTATGCATTTGAAAAATGTATATTCTATATATATATATATATATATATATATATATATATATATATATATATATATATATATATATATATATATATATATATATATATATATATATATATATATATATATATATATATATGTATATGGGAGCCGCGCTGGTGTAATGGTTAAGACGCTGCGCCAGCGACCAGGTTTTCATGGTTCAAGCCCGGGCGCCGGCATTTGTAGGAGTGTCATCGACCGGGAATTTGACTGAATAACCTGAACGGCTCCTGCAGATAAACCCTCTGTGGATGGGAAGGAGCGAAGCTCCTGACAGGGTTGGAAGGAAAGTCCACTGTCTCCCCAGCCTCGCAATAACATGTCATTGGGCCAAAAGGGCTGGAAAGCTCGAGTGCCGCTGGTTAGGAAAAAAAAATATATATATATGTGTGTGTGTGTCACGGGATTGCCTCCCCCTTGCTTTACAGTGGTGGTCCACTAATGGTCACCACGCAAGCGTATCTAAAAGTAGGTCGTCCAAGGTATCTATCTTCGCGCAAGATTACTCTTGGCAAAGATAGAGATAGAAGATGAATGTCGTTTCTACCTTAGGGGAGACTTCCCAAGAAATTCCCAGAAGTCAAGAACAAACGCTGCTTAAGGGCGGAGCAAATTTGTTAACTTATTATCTGGTCTGTCGCCTTTTGTGAAGGGGTTATGCAATGATTCTGGCCCGTCAAGCCCCCAGTTGGAGTAATCCAACGAATGTCCTCTTATAACACTGGTATACACACATTTTGGTGCCTTAAATTGTATAGCTGTTCTTGGGTAATTTTGGGTTGCTGATTCCAAAAATGTAATCAGATTTTTTCTATCAGCTCTAGTTTTTGAGATAACCAAGAATGACCATATTAGTAGGGCAATTGTTATGTACAATCCTAGAGTTAGGTGCTATCAGTGGCATTTTGACTTTAGTCTGCATTTATATTATATGTAATTACTGAGCATATATTACCAAAAAACGCTTAATCTGCCATTATGTGGGCATCCCAAAGTCCCTGGTATCTCTCTTCCATTGTTTTTATATCTTGGTGAAATCACTAAAGTCGCCAAGATTCTCCGGAAATAAATGTAAATGGTTATGGAGGTAGTGCAATTTTATGCTCATGTTGCATCCAAGTTCACAAAAACTCGACAGCATGTTTCCAACTAATTCAGAATAATTGTCTGTTTTAAAGTTACCCAGAAAGTTTTTCACAACTAAAACAAATGATGACCAGGCTGTGGACTCTGTTTTGTTCATGGAATCAATAAAATTTGGATCGTTTATTAACTTTCTAATTTGAGGTCCATCAAAAATTCCAGCTTTAAGTTTGTCTTTGCTCAATTCTGGAAACTTTCTGCATAAGTAATTAAAACAGGTACCATCTTTGTTCAGTGCCTTAACAAATTGCTTCATCAAGCCAAGCTTTATATGTAATGGTGGCAGTAGAACTCTTTTTCGATCAATGAGAGGCTTATTGACAATATTTTTTTCTCCAACTTTAAATTCATCCCTCAACGGCCACTGTTTCTTTGTCCAGTGCATATCTTTTGCCCTGCTATCCCACAAACATATAAAGCATGGATATTTGGTGAATCTTATTTGCTGGCCAAGCAAGAAGTTCATCATTTTAAGATCTACACAAACCATCCAGTTATGTTCTAAATACTTCAATTTTTCCAGAACTGTACTTATTGTAGCATACTCCTCCTTCATTGTAGTAGAATGAGCAATTGGAATTGAGCCATATTTGTTACCATTGTGTAAGAGAACACCCTTCAAACTTCTTTTAGAGCTGTCAATGAAAAGTCGCCACTCATCTGGTGTATAACTTACACCCATTTTGTTAACAAGACCTCCTACATTAGTACAAAACACAAGTTGTTTTCTTTACAAAAGAATGGAATAAAACCTTGCTCTCTGCTGCGATAAAATGTAACCTTTGTTTCAGCAGTCAGTAATTTGTTTTCTTTCAATCTTGAAGCCAAAAGCTCTGAAGATTCCTTGGAGCGATATAGATCTCGGATTAGATCATTTAGTTCAAGCTGGTCGAAGCGTTGAGCATCTGAAAAATCATCTTCGAAATCACTATCACTGTCACTTGTCGTTCCACATGCCACTGCTGTCTCATCATCTAGCAGGGAATCGGAAATCTGACTGAAAGTTGGAATTGGTATGTCATCTCCGTGTGGAACAGGTCGCCTAGCAGAATCTAAATCTGGATATTTCCACTTTTTGTGATTTTTTCCATTAATTCCCTTAATATTCACAACACAGAAATAACAGTCACCATAGTGGTTCTTGGGCTCTCTCCAAACCATTGGAATTCCACATTTTAAACATTTTCTTTTCCCACAAGTCCACTATCGCAGGTGTTCAACACATGTTTTGCAAACAATATGAGGAGCCCAAGACTTGTTCTGGTCACCTAGTTTTACTTTAAAGTAAGCAAAGTATGCCTTTTTCACAAAAACAGTAATATGCTTCCTATGTTCTTCTTTGAAAGTGTACTCTCCACAAATATAACAAAATAAATGCGGTGAAAGAAAACATGCTCTTCTTGAAGATGATGCCATCCTCTTTTAGAAGTGTAATAAAATAAGTAGCATACTAACATGCATGCAGTGGCTTAAAATCTAAAAAAAGGCAATTCTGGGAAGATTCTTGGAAAACTGAAACTGAGAGTAAACAAGCAGTTTTCTTTTGTAAAGGACTAGACAGCAATAGTTTTTTTTTTTTTTACATATCCTTATATAAAAAATATTGTAATAATTCATGGTGACCCCCCCAAAAAAACGGGCCCGCGCGCACTATAAGTGCGCGCGCGGGCCCGTTTTTTTTTGGGTCACCCTGTATTAATGAAATACAAAAATGTCTGTATCTCAAAAACTAGAGCTGTTACAGACAAGTAAATGTGATATTTGTATTGAGCAGGCCTCATTTATGTACAATCAAGAGTAAAATGTTTGGCACCAAAAAAATTTTTTTTTTTGGGTAGGGCTGTGTAATTAATGGCTCTCTCTCTCTTTATATATATACAGTGCAGACCTGATAAGGAGAACTCACCAGGGACCCAAGAAATAGTTCTTCTTATCAGAAATTCCTCTTATCAGATAAGAGTTCAAGCATATGGTAATGCATTTACAACGTACAATACAATAATGAATTAGCGTTGAATATGACAGATGTATGACACAGAAAATATGTAAATCACCAAAATTGTTAATGTACAAAGTTGGCACAAATACCTAGAGAATAACAGCACTTTTTACACTTTGAAATGAAAAAGCTGCAATTTTCCTCTGTATCTTAGTACCCGTATTTGAGTTAATAAAAATGTCTTTCCATGACATCTTTAAATTCAAAGAAATGATAAATTAAATCATCTTGGCATCCAGCCGGCATTATATACATGTTAGTTTTATCCATGCAATTGAAACTTCCAACTGTGAAATAGTTTGTACCGTTAACCCACAGTCATCATTATCTCTAGAATTTGCACACTCTTAAATGATAAAGCACTCTTAAATGAAAAAGTCTGTAATTTTCCTCTGTACTGCATCAATGTGACCTACAAGTTTGGACAACATTGCTGACCTATAATGAACCTTCAGATTTTGAATAATACCTCGGTCACAAGGCTGAAGTTTGGATGTCGCATTTGGTTGGTAAAAATAAAAGTTCTGTTGCTTTTAGATTTTGAACATTTATGTGGGCTGAACAGTTGTAAAGCACCAAAAGATCTTTGTGATGTTGACGTTCCATAGAATGATCAAATGCATATAGCCACTTGGTGAAAATGTCTGATGTCATCCAGGCTATTGAATTAGCTGCATAATCAACACACAATTTTTTCAAACTTTTAAAACATCGTGATTTTTTTAATTTACCGATTACAAGTAAGGGCAATTTATCTGAACCATCCATATTTGTACACACAACAATTGTGATTCTTTCTTTCCCCCCCCCCCCCCCCCCCTCCCCAATGACACTATTCATTTCTGAAGGAAAAAGTATTGTCAGGCAGCAATCTCCAAAACAATCCAGTTTCATCAGCATTAAACACATCAACGGAATTATACCTACTCATGGCTGGTTTTAGCACCTCCTCCGTCCATGACTCGGTAGTCGTTTCATTAACAGAATGCCTTTCCCCACACAAAAAAAAGGTAAAGGAACCTGTTACACGCCCATTGAGGCATATTGGGAATATGGTGTTAGGCCCATATTTTCTTGACCGTCTGCACACTAGGGGTGATGTGGTTGGCATCACGCCGGCCTCCTTAACCTTCACATGGTTGCTCTGGTACCCGTTTGTGGCCTTAAAAATTCCCACCTCATCTGGGATCGAACCATAGACTACTGCGCTAGGAAGCCAGTGCACTAACCACTATGCTACCGCGGCTTTGTAAGTAATGTTGTGCCGTTTTTTAAAAGACCCAACCAGCCAAGACTACATTTCCAGCCAGTCCGACCTTCCAGAAGTGCTAACTCTTCTGCCTTTGCAGTTAATATAGGTCCATTTACAGGAACATTTGCTGATCTCGCCATGGTGAACCATTTTAGGAGTGCCGTGTCAACCACATCACACGCCGCTTTTCGGTTCTTCATTCTGTGACAATCAACGTGTCCACCATAAAACATTTTTCTGTACCGATCCTTATTTTTTATGATTCCTGAAAGCGTTGATTTTGGAATGTCGAATTCCTTTGCTATTTCCATTTTATTTTTGACACTATTTTCCACTTCTTGTAATAGCTCAATCTTTCTTTTCAAAGATATGGATTTTAACTTTTCAGCCATTTTTAGAGGGGAAATAACTCAAATTCTAACACCGACGAAGCGCGCAATTTCCGAAAATAGCCGAAAAGTTGTACAAATGTCCAAGTACTGTATTTGAAAAAAATTTCGCCTTAACCCTCTATTGGGCCTTGTTGCCATTTGGCAACATACCGTTTAAAGTCATCTATTTCACTATCCGGCGTTCAAATTAATAATTTTTTTGTTTTATTGTGTTCTAGAAACATTCCCAATTTTAAATTACCGGGTAACTCATTTGTCGGAGAAATACTTTTTTTTCACGCACTCTTTTGTCAAGGCATGGTAGCTGGTTTGCAAGATCGAATTGAGAGGTGAGTTTACTTCACATTATTTTTAAAAATTCCTTATGAAAACGGTGTATAAAAAATATGTTGAGTAACTTAACCACTTATCTTTGTAACAAATGCTTTAATAGTTATAAATAAATAAAATAAGTTACTCTTATTTTACATTTTAGGTATGTTGCCATTTGGCAACAAAAGTCGATTAAGGAATAAAAACCACTTCATGTTGCCAATTAGCAACAGTTGCTTTTTACCTAATAAATGATATTTAATGTTGTATTTCTCTGTAATCAACAACATTAGTATTTTATTCTCATTATAATTGATTAAACTTCATCATTTAAAAAAAAGTTGTTATTTGCAATTTTATGTATCCTAAAAAGGTCAATGTAAATAGTAGAATTACCAGTATAAATTACTAATAATATTGTAAATGAATAAAACATATTTACTTCATCTAGACTTGACTTTTAGAACTAAACTACACATGATAACCAATAAAATTGCCAGTAATCACAAAACATAATGTATCATCAGATGAGATTAAACAATTTTGTGATGAAAAACTTTTGAATTACAAAATGTATATGTTGTCATTTTTTTAAAATTTTTTTTTTACAGTTAAACACAATGGATCCTCAAAAGTTTTACAGCCAAAAGACTACAATCTATAGACCAATACCTGAGGCTTCTAGCGATAGTGAGCTGTCAGACAGTGAGGCTGAAGACATCCTGGATAACACGTGGCAACCCGGCCCTTCCTCGGACACAACCGATTCAGGTTTGTTGAATTTAATTGATGTTTTTTTTTTTAATGTGGCCACTTTATTTCAGACTGCAGTTGTAGCCTTGTCCATCAGTGTACAACCTATGTACAGTTTCAGCCTAGTCCATCAGGTACTAAATATCGGCTGACGGAGACTTACTTGTGGAACGCTTTATACCATAATGTGGATTAGAATAATTTTTATCATTATTACTATTATCAGAATAATAACATGTACACCAGTATACCAATAAATGATTGTTTATGTTGCCAGATAATTAATATCTTTGTTTTCTTTTTTTTCAGAATCATCTGCATCAGAGCTGGAGGACACAGATGTAACCTTTGATCGTCGTCGGATGCTATGGAGACACCGTGAAGCCTCAGATGTATCTTCTGAAGCTCCGCCCTTCTCTGGTGATTCGGCACACGTATCAGTTACCTCAGAACCAATAGAATACTTCCGCAGATTCATTGATGATGATACAATGGCACATATGGTCACTGAATCAAACAAGTACAGCATCCAGAAAAACATCATGAAGCCTCTCAGATTGAGCCAGCCAGAACTGGAACAGTTTTTTTTGGAATTGCGTTTATGATGAGTATTGTTAGAATGCCCAGTTGTAAATTGTACTGGGACTCTACAACGCGCTATGGACTTGTTGCTGATACTATGACGAACAAGAGGTTTAAAGAAATCAAAAGTAACATTCACTGCAATGACAACAACAAGCAGCAAGACAATGAAGGCGACAAATTGTTCAAATTAAGACCTTTAGTTGACGCTCTGAAAGTGAAATTCAATTCAATCAAACCAGCAGAAAGGCTGAGCATTGATGAGCAAGTTATCCCATTCAAAGGTCAATCATCTCTGCGTCAGTACAACCCAAAGAAACCCAAAAAGTGGGGCTATAAAGTCTTCGTTTGTTCAAGCATTTCTGGTTTGATTCATGATTTTGAAATTTACACTGGAAAAATTGACGTGTGTCCTGGCCAACCTGATTTAGGAGCATCAGCTAATATCGTGCTGAGACTTCTTCAACGTATCCCTAAAAATGTGTGGCATAAAGTATATTTTGACAACTGGTTTAATTCGCCAGCACTGCAGGCATGCCTCTGGAAACAAGGCATTGCATGTCTTGGCACTGTCCGCGCAAATCGGCTGAAAGGGTGTAATCTGTGTTCCGATAAGGAACTGAAAACGAAAGGAAGAGGGTCATCTGTTGTTTGTACTGCAGCAACAAACGGAGCCACATTGAAAGTTATCAAATGGTATGACAATAAAGCAGTCACACTGCTAAGCACCTATGCAGCAGTTGAACCAGAATGTGTAGTCAGAAGATGGGACAGAAAAGCCAAGAAGGAAATACACATTTGTTGCCCTGCAGCTGTGAAAGAATATAACATGTTCATGGGAGGGGTAGATTTGCTGGACTCCTTGCTGGCACTCTATCGTATACCTATTAGATCCAAGAAATGGTACCACAGAATATTGTTTCATTTCCTGGATGTTTCTGTGGTGCAAGCTTGGCTAACTTATTGTTCAGATGTGTGTAAGGATGGTATGGAAAAAAAAGGACAGACTACCATTAGTTGATTTCAAGTTGCAGATTGCTTTGTGTCTCCTAAAAGCAGGAAAAAGTGAAAATAATAAAAGGGGAAGGCCATCAGGAAGCACTGAGACACAGCTGGTGGCTAAAAAGAAGAGAGGGCAAACAGCAAATGTACCTCCTTTTCATGTCAGAACTGACAATGTTGGCCACAGCCCCAATTCCGTCACCAACAAAGGGAGATGCAAACTTCCTGGATGCAAGGGGTACTCCAGAACTGTCTGTGAGAAGTGTAACCTACACTTGTGCCTCAATAAACATTCAAACTGTTTCAAAGTATTTCATGAAACATGAGTGTGGAGCTGTGATTGAGTCACGAGACAGAAGATTTTTTTTTTTTTCAGTAACTATATGTTTCATTGTATGTGTGGCATTTTCTGTATAAATTACACTTAACTTCATGAAGTTTCTCAAATTTTGTTGTCTGCTATTTACTGTTTAAATATTAAATGTAGGTAGGGAGTAAAAAAAGGTGAAATAGATGTTGTTAGACATAAAAACATAGTTAAAAGATATATGTTGCCAAATGGCAACAATAAATGTTCCCAACCTTAATGGTGATTTGTTGCCAATTGGCAACATACCCATAAAACACTAACTAAACATTTTTTTGCCCAAAATTAACCTTCACACCACTTTTCAGACATGGGACAGCCACAAAAACCACTCCAAGAATTTTTTTTCCAACTATTCATAAATGGCCCAATAGAGGGTTAAGCAGATCAAATTATATAGTCGGGACACGTTTAATCGTTCGGCATATCCGAAAATTCGTGATAAACGGATTCGGCTTAACCGGGCATTTTTTACAAAGACAAAGAAGAAAAATTGCCGGGGATAAATAAATTGTTCTTCACAACAGAAATTCGCCACATCCGAGATCGCCTTAAGCGGTGCAACAATATATATATAATATATATATATATATATATATATATATATATATATTTATTTATCAAGAAAAATTGGCTCATACGTTTGCTTTCGTACATATAAACTGAATCAACTATTATTGTTTAGTTTAAAATAACATACAACAAATTTAATAGTCAATTAGTCTTTAACATGGGAAAATAAATATGGAAAATTTGGCGAAAATTGAAATTAAAGTTTCCTCACTGAGGTTTTTGTAGGGCGTTAATAATAATAATGTCCGTATTTTCGCTGTAGCCTGTTATATAAAACTTAGCCCCAGATGCGTCCTGCAGCTGTGGTTTCCGTCACTTGTTTTTTGGTGATGAGTACACTTCTCCACGTAACTCGTCCACTGTAGGCGGTCGGTGGCGATACTTTTCTCTCACACTAGTGGCGTAGGAACTTCAGTACTTAAGTCTGATGTCTTGTAACCAGGAACTGTGACAAACTAGAAATAAACAAATGCCTCAGTACATTTGTTCTCCGCAAACTAACAGGCCCATTTTCATGCGCTCCACCCACGAATGTTAACCTCTCAGAAGATTTAAATTCCCGAGCACACAATGTAACTCAGGGAAAATGATGAAAATTCACCAATATCCTTCTGGGTGTCAACTAGGAAATTGCGTCTGGAGTGCATGAATAATGATTTGCCTGAATTACAATTAAAAAAAGGTACATAAATCTCACAAAATGATTCTATACACTTTAGGCACATGTGAAGTAATTATCTAAAAATTATCGCTGGTTGGGTCACCAAACCTGGCGAATCGTAACAACAGTCTGGGAGTGGAGTGTGAAACAATAAGATACGCAATACTCCCGTAGCAAATACTGCCATAGGGGAGTGGCGTGTTAGAGAATTCGCCATGCTATGTCCAGCAATGAGCAAAATAGTGAAAATAACGAATGAAAAGGAAAGATTTATGCAAAATAAAAGCGATGAGTAGGAAAACTGAAGAAAAGGAAAGGATACTACCGGAGGGCTGAAGGTGTGAGAGATTACACAAAAAAAGACACGTACATACGTGTCGTCACAATATATATTCATTTCATAACCCTCCACTCCCAAAGGAGCACAGGCCTTCAACAAACACATGCCAAGTCCTCCTGTCACGTGCCATCATCTCAAGTTCTTTCCATGTTCTCCTCATAATTTTCACCTCTGTTTCCAGCTCTCTTCTCCATGTGCTTCTTGGTCTACCTCTGCCTCTCTTGCCCTGGGGGTTCCAGAACAAGGACTGCCTTGTAATGCTATCAACAGGTTTCCTCAGTGTGTGTCCTATCCATCGCCTTCTTCTCATCTCTTGCCCCACCGGCACCCATCCAGCCCCCGTCATCAGCTCCACGTCGGCAACCCTGTCACACCATTCCAATCCCCCTACTCCACGCAAGCACCCATCTACGAAAGTCTGCAGCTCCCTGGCCGCCGTCCCTTCCGTTCTCCACGCCCCAGCGCCATACAACAGGACCGACCCCACATCCGAGCCGAAGACTCCCACTTTCGTATTGGATCCGATTTCTCCTGATCTCCACATGTTTCCCAACGCAACGAAAGCCCCCCTCGCTATTTGCACTTCTACTTTAACATCACTGTCCGTCCCTCCAACTTCGTCTACACCGCTGCCAAGACATGTGCACGTCTCCACATCTTGTATTGGTGCCTCCCCAAGTTTAACCCCGCTCTCACTATCCGCACCTATTCTCACCATCTCTATCCCCTTCCTGTGTGCCCCCAGACCCAACCGCCCTGACCTCCCATCGAGTGTTTTCAATCTGTCCCGCATCTGACTACGGCCATGGGACAGAAGAGCCAAGTCATCAGCAAAATCCAGATCATCCAACTGCCCAGTCAGAATCCACTGGACTCCACGTCTGTTGTGTGTTGTTGATGTTCTCATAACCCAGTCTATTGCTAATAAGAAAAGAAATGGAGACAAGAGGCATCCCTGTCGCACTCCTGTTCTTATCCCAAATGGTTCTGTAAGCTGTCCTTCATGAAGAACTCTGCATGTCATGTCTTCATATGTTTTCTTTATTAAATTAATGATCTTCAGGGGAACTCCATAATGCCTCATCAATTTCCAAAGTGATTCTCTCTCTACACTGTCAAATGCCTTTTCGTAGTCCACAAATCCGATGTATAGTGGTGAATTCCATTCCAGACTTTGTTCAACTATTATTCTCAAAGTGGCTATCTGGTCTGTACAGGATCTGTTTTGTCGAAAACCTGCTTGTTCATCTCTCAGTTTTTTGTCTATGGACTCTTTTAATCTCTCAAGGATAATCCTATTTAATACTTTTCCTGGCACTGATAGTAACATTATTCCTCTATAATTTGTGCACTCTTGTAAATTTCCTTTCTTGGGCAATTTAACCAGATATCCTTCCTTCCATTCTGCTGGTATCTCTTCCTTTTCTCAGACTTTACCAAGTAATTTATATAACATCTCTGTAGCGTGTCGATATCTGCTTTTATGGCCTCTGCTGGAATGCCATCTGGTCCAGACGCTTTTCCATCTCTTAGAAGCTTTATGGCTTCCTTTATTTCTTCCTTCGTTGGTCTTTCACCGTTAATTTGTAGCTCTTCTTCTGCTGGCTGGATGTCCGGGGGGTTTTGTGGAGCTGGTCTATTGAGAAGGTCCTCAAAATATTCTGTCCACCTCTTCATTTGCTCTTGTACATTGCTGAGCATTTTCCATTCTTGTCTTTTATGAGGCAACGTGTTTGCTTGTATTTCCCTGTCAGCTTCTTTGTGCTGTTATACTGTTCTCTCGCATTTCCTTTGGCTGCGGCATCTTCTGCCTCTCTTGCCGACTCCTCAATATACTTCTTTGTTTGCTTCTGTGTACACTTCTTGAGCCTTGGCTTTGGAACTTCTGGTTTTGCTTGTGTTTAAATCTGCTTTCTTGTATTTTCTATCTTTTATCTTATTGATGGTTTCTGTTGTTATCCATGCTTTTTGTTGTCGTTCCCTTTTCCCCAGTATTTCTTCACATGTCTCACTCCATACTTTTTTTGATTTGCTGCCAATAGTCTTATGTATTCTCTACATCTTCCAGCTGTTGGAGCACTTGGAATTTGTTGGATATTGTGACCGCAAATTTGTCACTTGATTTCTTAGATGTCCTACACTAAATTGTTGTCTATAATTTTGCATTGTTGCATATCTCTTGAGTTTCATTTTTACTTTGGCTATCAGAAGGTGGTGATCTGATGCCACATCTGCTCCTCTATATACCTTTACATCCTGCAATGATGATCTAAACTTCTTGTTAATGCATATATGATCAATCTGATTTTCTGTTCTATGGTATCCATGTTGCCTTGTGTATTCTCTTATGTGGAAACATGCTTCCTCCTATAGCCAGTTGATTTGAAGCACTGAAGTTTGAGAATAGTTTCCCATTTTCATTCATTATTCACAGCCCATGTTTTCCCATGACTTCTTCAAAGCCGGTGTTGACTGTACCTATCTTTGCATTCATGTCACCCATCAAAATTGTGATGTCTCTTCTTTTTACTTTTCCCATAATTTCCTGTAGTCTAGTATAAAATGCTTCTTTCACAGACTTCTCTTTGTCATTAGTTGGTGCATAACATTGGATGACATTTACATTCTTTTTAGCTGTTTTAAAAGTAGCTGTTATTATTCTGGGCCCAACAGCTTCCCATTCAATGAGTGCTTTCTGTGCTTCTTTAGATAACATAAGGGCTACCCCTTCACTGTGAACTTTCGTCTTCATGTCCTGAGGACAGCACCAATTCACCTGTGATGAGTTTCTTCTTGTCTACCCCATTCCACTTTTTTCACACATTCCCAGAACCTCGATTTTATATTCCCTCATTTTTGCTGCTACTTGTGCCGCTTTCATTTGTTCGTTCAATGTCTGAACATTCCAGGTGCCAAATCTGGAAGTTCTCTTAAAAGAAAGAAGGTTAGTCAGTAACGCAGACTCCTTTCGGCTTTCTCTGTGTTGCATCATACGCCTCCCTGAGAGATGACATTCCCCTGTTTTGGAAGGCTGTGTTTTATTTTCCTTAATCGACTTGTCCATGTTTGTTGAAGTTTTTTTGTGGTTTAAATTTTTTACAGGATGGGGTAACCAGCCACAAGCCCAACCCTCCTTAGTCGCTTTCTACAACATGCATGGAATGATACAATGTTACTGTTCTTTGCTCCCCTTTCGGGCCCCGGTAACACACGGGCGAAATTCCTACATAACAAACGCCCAAATAAATGTGTTGATTACAATTTCCATATATGGTATGCCAGCTTCCGTCTATTATCGCATTTACAATTTCACTCTTCAAATGTCTCGCCAGATTGATATTACCTGTAATTATCATCACAGGTAATTTCGAGGGAAGTGATTGAATCACTTATCAGACACTTCTAGTCGCTTGTATTACACTGAAGTGACACACCACGATTGACTAGTCTGTACAGAAGTGGGCTGCGCAATCGTAAACAAACAATTCATGCCTGAAGTCTAGTACAATCACTTAAGCGATTACAATTAATCCTTAAGGATGGTCTATGACGCCTTGACCTGACACGAATCGAAGTGTGAAAATGTAAACAGTGACTGGGGCAGATTTCTCTCTTACTCTGGGGATTCCAGAACAAAGACCACATTGTTATGCTATCAACAGGTTTTATCGTTGTATGTCATATCCATCACCAGCATCTCATCTCTCGTTCCACTGGCAGTTGTCCGTGTCAAATTTCTACAGGAAGAGGGTTAACAATCCCTTGTCCAACCCTTCTTTGTTGCCTTTTACAACATGCTTGAAAGGTTACCGTATTTGTTATGGTTGCTCAGAATCGATATCACTGCTCTCCGGGCAAACCCATAAGTGCTCAGTCTCCCTCAGCAAATGTCGTAGGGTATGATTAGTAAATTTTCTTATAGCTGCTGGTTGTATACACGACGGATGCATCCTCTCATGTTTCCATCCTTGCTAGTCTTACGTTTGATGCTAAATTGCAGAAATCTTAGCCTTCTTGATTTACCGATCGCAATGTTGATCTCTAACAGGCGATCACTCATTGTCTTAATTATTTCTGTCTCATCCATATCCAATGTCCCAATATACTCATTTTTTGATTTCCGGTAACACAAGGACCGTAACATGATTCGCAGGGACCTAAGACGCGTCAACAGTGAGGAATGCAGTTAGCGATCCATAGCTAGACTGCTTGCGTCAGGGTCAGCGAACCAGAGCTGACCAAGACCTTACTCCACCTCCAAGTGGTGGTCCTGGAAACAGGCTGCATCACTGCAGTCTGGCTGAGTGAGTAGGGATTGAAGAGGGAAGGCTAACCTGGTCCCAAAAATGCCGTGCTGAAGTCGGATGTGTCGCAGCTTTGCTGTAAACGGACACAACGCAACCAACGTCCTTATCAGGACAAACAAAGAAGAAGAAGAAGGAGACATGATTCGCAGAAGGTGACATATCTCTTTCTTGGGACTGAGCCATCTTGTCAAGTTAAGCTTCACAGATGCCCACTCTTGTCTACATTCTCCACATATTAAAAAAGGAACAAGAAAAACAACTTCCAGAACACAGTAGCAAAATTACCATGCACTGATTTTCATAGACTGTCTAAAGTTTTATTAGACAAATATTCATAACATTCTAAATTACATAATGAAGGGACACACATGTTGCATTAATGAGTACCGTTATAAAAGTTGAAACAGCCTATATTCCAGCAGTTAAACTAATACATACAATGTAATCACTTAATATGGGCTTCTCATTCTTCAAGTCTTTCTTATTTTATGTTCTCAGTCTGTCTATCTTTCTTATTTTATGTTGTCAGTCTATCTGTCTTTCTTATTTTATGTTCTCAGTCTGTAAGTCTTTCTTGTTTTATCTTCTCACTCTGTAAGTCTTTCTTGTTTTATCTTATCAGTCAATAAGTCTTTCTTATTTTATGTTCTCAGTCTGTAAGTCTTTCTTATTTTATCTTCTCAGTCTGTAAGTCTTTCTTATTTTATGTTCTCAGCAAGTAAGTCTTTCTTATTTTATCTTCTCAGTCTGTAAGTCTTTCTTATTTTATGTTCTCAGCAAGTAAGTCTTTCTTATTTTATCAGTCTGTTAATCTTTCTTATTTAATCTTCCTCCATGTAATTCATTGTAATAAAAGTATATAATCTAAGGCACATTTTACTTAGGTACACATGAACAGAACCACAGGGTCATAAATGTATAAGATTACTGTACATGTAATTAGGAATGTTCAGTGGCAGCGGGAAAGCAAGAGATTGAATGTATCATCATAAATAATTGTCATGCAGGCACATCTGCTTCAGAATTTCTTGAGATGTAAACAAGGGAGATTTAGACGTGGGATTTTGTATTCTCGCTGAGTAAGTTGGTCATGTGACGCGGTCATGTAATATAGTCACGTGAGAAGAAAGCCTGAAAGAGGGCGAGCAATTGAAGGCAGGCAGAGCTACTGGGTAGATATGTGTGTGCTTCAGAGCATGCCTCAGTAATGCTGGGCGATGTCAAGATCTGTAGTAGTCTTAAGTTATTCATTACGTGTCAAATTGGACTGTAATTCTATGAAGGAAATCAATGAACACTATTTAATGTATTCATGTTCATGGGGGTGGTCTCTGAAGAGACTAAGTGAAAATAGGCATACTGCACCCTCATACATGTCGTACATGGTGAGTAATATGAGGTTGTGTATGGGGGCTGCCAACCTCATCATGTAAAATAAATAGCCCCAGAAACTATCATTGCTAGATCACGTGACTGCCTGGTACGGACTTCCTGCATGGATACCCACAGTGGTGGCTCCATGATCCATAAGGAGCAGAACGGAAATTGATGATATATTTTCTCGAGTGAGTAAATATTCTTGCTAGACTACTGCTTCCAATGTTTGCTATAATTTCGATTCAACAGAACATTACAGTAATATTCTTGCTAGACTACTGCTTCCAATGTTTGCTATAATTTCGAGGCAACAGAACATTACAGTAATATTTGACTGGTTGTTGCAACAAAGAAAAAAGGTGCATGTAGAGTACAGTATTTTCAATCAGGTTATGTTTTGAACTAACACAGATTAATCAAGTTACTGTGGTATTTATGTTTTATTAAACACGTGCTGATAAAGCAGTGAATGGAGAATGTACAGGGAAAAAAACCCACTAACAATTATGTTCACACTAAGGTCTTTTTCTTCAAAAAGTACAATGAAATAAGCAGATGCCTGAATTGTTATAAAAGTATTATACTCGTATGAGACTAATAAAACACGCAAAGTAAACTTGTCAAATTTTATCTTTTAGTTTGGTATGAAAATACAGGTTGTCTAAGCTATAATTTAAAGACGAAGGTAATACAACAAACAACAGAAATTAGGTGGATAGTTACTTTCTTTTATGGTGATTATTTCCTTCATCATCATAACCCTCCACTCCCAAAGGAGCATAGGCCTTCAACAAACACATGCCAAGTCCTCCTGTCACGTGCCATCATCTCAAGTTCTTTCCACGTTCTCCTCATCATTTTCACCTCTGTTTCCAGCTATCTTCTCCATGTGCTTCTTGGTCTACCTCTGCCTCTCTTGCCCTGGGGGTTCCAGAACAAGAACTGCCTTGTAATGCTATCAACAGGTTTCCTCAGTGTGTGTCCTATCCATCGCCATCTTCTCATCTCTTGTTCCACTGGCACTTGTCTAGTTCTTGTCATCAGTTCCACGTTGGTAACCTTGTCATACCATTTTAATCCCTCTATTCTACGCAAGCACCCATTTATGAAAGTCTGTAGCTTTTTGGTTGTTGTCTTTGTTGTTCTCCATGTCTCAGAGCCATACAATAGGACTGACTTCACATTTGAGTTGAAGATTTTTATTTTCGTGTTGGATCCGATTTCTCTTGATCTCCATATATTTCCCGATGCAATGAAAGCTCCTCTTGCCTTTTGTATTCTTATTTTGATACCGCTGTCTGTCCCTCCAACTTTGTCTATATTACTGCCAAGATATGTGTACGATTCTGCATCTTGTATTGGTATTTCTTCAAGTTCAGCCCTGTTATAATTACCTGCATTTATTCTCATTATTTTTGTCTTTCCCCTGTGTATTTTCAGACCCAATTGCTGTGACCTCTCATCGAGTGTTTTCAATTTGTCCTGCATCTGATTACGGTTATGGGACAGAAGAGCCAAGTCATCAGCAAAATCCAGATCATCCAACTGCTTAGTCAGAGTCCACTGGATTCCATTTCTGTTGTGTGTTGTCGATGATCTTATAACCCAGTCTATTGATAGTAAGAAAAGAAATGGAGACAAGAGGCAGCCCTGTCGCACTCCTGTTCTTATCCCAAACGGTTCTGTAAGCTGTCCTTCGTGAAGAACTCTGCATGTCATGTCTTCATATGTTTTCTTTATTAAATTAATGATCTTCAGGGAAACTCCATAATGCCTCATCAATTTCCAAAGTGATTCTCTGTCTACACTGTCAAATGCCTTTTCGTAGTCCACAAATCCGATGTATAGTGGTGAATTCCATTCCAGACTTTGTTCAACTATTATTCTCAAAGTGGCTATCTGGTCTGTACATGATCTGTTTTGTCAAAAACCTGCTTGTTCATCTCTCAGTTTCTTGTCTATGGACTCTTTTAATCTCTCAAGGATAATCCTATTTAATACTTTTCCTGGCACTGATAATAACATTATTCCTCTATAATTTGTGCACTCTTGATTATTTCCTTGTAAGAAGATTATTTATTTGAATAATGAAAATTTACTCGAATAACGATCATTTACTTGTCTCACTACCGTATTACAGTGCAGCCAGAAAGGTTTCATGCATGGTTGGTTTATTGCAGAAAGAAGACAGAATGAAGAACCTTAACACATAAATTTGTAGAATTATGCGATCTACACATTAGCAGGTGGCTTTCTGAAATTTAAGATAAACAACAAAAGCCAATTTTTAGCCTGTCCTCTCTCCAAGAAGAGGCCTTCATCGGACAGTTAAAGTAATCCATAGCTTTCCTTTTCCAATCAGAAGGGCCCATTGCACAAAAAGGGTATGGATACCCTGATATAAAGGAAGCTTCCTACAGCGGTCTCGAAAGTCTGAACAAACCCCTGCCGAAAGCCATACAGTGCTCCTGATGTTGACATTCAGACATGCTGACTGTAGATTAGAACTGCTAGCGAAAAGAAGATTGGATAAATAGATAGCGCCTTCAAAAAGGAACTATTTTGTATTTGTCTTGTGCTTGTCTGACAAAACAAAGTACTGCTGTACTTTACTTATCGTGTTAACATTTCAGAATGGAATATTTTAGTCCGGTTTTGACATGATGGTTTTATTGTCAGGTGAACCAGGCAGTCACTGAGGGGGCACATTTTTTTTTCTCCCCACGCAGTGCGAAATAATGGTAGTGGAAAATTCAATAAGGGGAAATATAATTAAGTGAGAGTGCCGCAAAGTGATAACTTCGCTGACGGCACTATATCTGAGGTCATGCATGAGGCTGGCAACATCATCATGTACAGTAAGTTGCTATACCATCCACAACTGTAACAGCACATGAAGTGCTTAGACGCAGGCTTCCTGCAAGGAGGCCAACTGTAGTCGTGGCCCCATATCCTTACTCAAGAAGAGTAAAAGGACATGAATGATGACGGCACCAGATGAGCTCAGAACGTCCCGGCGTTACAAAACAAACTAAATAAATTCAAAAACCGAAATGTAAAATTCTACCATTAGAAAATCTCCAGCTGGAATATGATTGGCGAATGATAGATCAATGATTGGCTTATAAATCAAAAGTTTATCATGTGTACATGGTCAGCTGGTGTGTGTTTTACAACTTATTTGAGTCATTCTTGGTGTTACTTCATCTGTGCAAACGAAACTTGTTCAGAAAAACGTCTAGGATTTGAAGATTATATCTCCTAGATTGGCCACATTTTGTTTTATGGTGGCATCGGCTCGACTGCTATACTGAAAATTGACGGAAAAACCCTTAGTGGAATTGCTGGGAACATGCACTTTCTTGGACAACATTTCACGGGCTGACTTGTGTCCCGAGAAAATCTGGCTAATGTCTTTGTTGTCTTTGGCTTTCTGAAGCTCGTTGAACTCTGAATTTAGTTGACATTCCCTGTCCTTCAAGACCTTCATATGTCCATCGATGACTTCACGTTTTCTCTCGATTTCCGATTCTGAGACAGCATACAGTTCTTTTTCTCTCTCATCCAAGATCTCGCGGATCTTGTCAAAAACGGCCCGGATCTGTGCGTTCAGGTTCCTCTGAATTTGATCGAGGTCGTCCAGGGCACTCTCTAGGGCTTCTCTCTTCTCGGTAAGACTGGCTTTTTCGGATCTTATGTCGCCTAGCGTCTCCTCAACAATAGGTGAGTATGTCTTCATAGCCTCGTCTACATTGACGACTACGTGTCCCTTGGATTCCTTGTGGTCAATAACTGTGCAGTCACAACACACAGGCATGATACAAGGTTCGCAGAAAAAGTTCAGTGGCTGCATCTGGTGTTTTGTGCAGTACTGCAAGTCTTTCTTGCCCGTTTGATTTACAAAGCTGAGGAGTTCCATAATGGTGTGATCGTTAGGCAGACGGCGCAGCTCCGGTTCAGAGATGATGATACCCTCGCGACAAGTTGGGCATTGAATCTTCACCGTCATTGGCATACCTCTGAACACACCAGTCAAGGACTGTCTGAACTCGCCTTCTACACGGTACATTTGGTACAGGCAGTCCAGGCAAAACGTGTGGTGACAGTGCAGCATCTTTGGCTGCTTGTCTACTTCGTTGTAAACTTCTCTACAAATCAGACATTTCAAGAATGTTTCCTCAAAGCGTTCCTCGTCAAAGATAAGATTGCGCCGCTTCTGCTTTTCCAGCTCCGACTCGGGGGAGTACGTACCTCGAGTATCTTCATTGTCATCTGAAATGATACAGAAGTAAACAAAGAAATGATACAATAAGCAAGGTCAGCGGCGTCAAACTTAACTACCAAAGCAGAATTTCAGTACAATCTAAATAATGTACAATTAAAGAAAAATCAGATGTCAGTAAAATTCAATGAAGACCAAACTTGTACCAGTGTAAAACAAACAGCTTTTTAAAAAATAGTTATGGATCCCATATGTTAAAGACCAACTGAAGCGGTAAATAGACTGTCAGAATTCAGATACCGTTCTACAACAAAATAAGTAGATCAACATTATCAGACATCATAATTAGACTGCAGCAGACTACACTATTGATCATCAATTAGCTCCCCAAACAGCCCAGTCCTTCGACAAATACATGCCAAGTCCTACAGTCCCGTGCCAGCTCAAGTTCTTTCCATGTCTTTCTCATCATTTTAATTTCTGTCTCCAGTTCTCTTCTCTGTGTGTTTTTTTTTCAGTTTCACTCTACCTCTCATACTCTGGGAATTACAAAAAAGACTGCCTTGTAGTGCTATCAACAGGTTTTCTCAATGTGTGTCCTATACATCGCCAACGTCTTCTTCTCATCTACTGTTCCAATAGCATTTGTTTGGTGTTTGCTATCAGTTCCACATTGATGATCTTGTCGTGCCGTCTCAATCATTCTATTCCTCTCTTTCGCTGCGGTGCGTCATAGGTTCTGTGACCGTATAACCATGAGGGAGCCGGAAACAGACTATAGTTCTGTAACAAACCAAAAAAAAAAAAACCCAAGTATTAAATAACGTAAAAATACCAGTTTGTTAGAAACAGACCATAAAATCTTAACTAAATAAAAAGACAGTCAAGGGAGGGAACGATTATGGAAATAGCGTTAGTACAGAATAGAGGTTAGGTTTAGCTAGGGACACGTGAGGTTTTTGGCCAATGAATAGGCTGGATTGGGCTAGACCGCGCACGCTATCTCCCGGCGAGAATTCCCAGCAAGATCAGTCAGAAAAGGGTTTTGAAGAGAAGCAGTTGTGTTTTTCTTAGGAGCAGCCTAAAACGAGAAGAGCGATGCAACAGGCCGTACTCTGGTCAGCTCATATTTTTTTGTTGAGGTCTCAACCCAAGTAACAGTATAGTGTAATTTTATGATGGATATTTGTTGCGTGCATATTTTGACGCACATATTACAAAAATCGATATGGCTATTTAATATGGAAAAGATATAGACATTCATTCATTTGTGTATGAAAATGCTGTCTATGGGAAAGCTAGATAATCCATGATTGATTTACACTTTTGATTATAGGAGTAATCGTTCTTGATATTGATTCGGCGCATGGATATGGCACCCATGTCCGTACTTATTTGTTAGGGCCAGAAAATAGATTAATTTGCTTATTATGTTTATGGCCTGAATTCATATGTATTACATATTATTAGTACAAGTAGAATCAGTCCTATATTGTATATTGTGGATGGGTAGGCAGGACTATATTCTTGTTATGCCGCTCTAGCGGAAGTAGGAGTTGTCTTGACAAGTCGTGATGAGTTCCGATGTACCGTTTACAATGGCGGTTACGCATTTTTAAGGGCTGGTACATTCTTCAGTAAAAATGATTTATGAAGTGGTTTTTCTTCTGTAGGAGATTGTGTCTCTACTAGAGTTTGTGTTAGAGACTCTCCTAATGTACGGTACCATGTATGATTCGGACTCCAGGTAATGCCAGACCCTATTTTGATGATCTCAGGTCGGTTAGACCTAGCTGGAATTTTGTGCTTCGCAACGCTAGGGTCATGTTTATATCGACGAAGATGACGGGCTTCCATACAGTAGTTATGTCTACGTGAAGTAACTGGATTACTGTAGATCTGTATGGAGGAACTTTAAGAAATTATGCATATGTATTTCAAATTAACTTTGGCTTGTATATACCCTCCTGTGAGTGAGCGAGCGACAACTCAGGAAGGCGGCCATGTTACATTCCTGTCATCATATTTTTGAATCACTGTCCAAAGAACGGGGCATGTATCTTATTATTCGGACAGTGGCTAGGAGATCTCAATTTTGATAGAAACCCCTTATCGTGGTTTCATAATATGATATAAACTGTGAACATAAAGCAACTTTAGTTACTTACCGATCCGCCTTCACTGACGCGCTTAGTCAGATAGGGGATGCGGCCATTATGTATCATGACATTGGAAGCTATTGATGTACTACCTATTATTTATGAATGTGTCATGACATGGGATCTACTATGTATGCCTGCAAATTGATGTGTCAACACATACCCATGATTTACTCGTTATGTCCCAGTGTGTGCGTCTAAATAAACTGTGTAAACAAAGATTCCAGCAGTCTGCATTGGTGCCTTGTAGACACAAGTGAATGAGTGTTTAGATTGGTCAGAACACGAACAGTACACCATTCGCGTTAATCACACTCTACACTTCTACTCCATATATACACCATCCTGCGTCGGTTGAATTGACCAAGTTTAGGGCCTGCTTCCCCTGGAGCCTTAGAGGGAAACTACTGTTTACAGCTGCCTTTGCCTTCCCTAACTCAGGACTAGGGTGAGTTACCCATTTACAGCTGGGTAGACTGGAGCATGCCTGATCTCAACAACTCTGTACACTACAATGGACATATACAGTAGTGGCACCACAAACAACATGCTACAGTGATTGATAGTGGAGCTTTACAGAAGAAAGAGAACACACCATACACCACACTTCTTTACAATGAGCGCTTTACAGTGTGGAAGAACTTTACAATATTCAGTGGTATAAAAGTGTGTTTCCAATGTATATGGATCCTGTAAGTATTATCGCCATGTCACTTTTCGGGTTCCAACGTATCTAGCCATCATTTTGAACCGTGGGTTATACGCTAAGATAGAGAATGACAGTAAAACATGCAGCAAAGAGAATACGTAAAGCTATAGATAAAATAAACTAAACCCACAGGAAAATAAGAAGCATAGCCCCTGGAGATGGATATGAAGAAAAAGGAGAAAATAGAAGGAATAATTCATGAACTCTGAAAACTATGGTGCTTGAGTCTAAGAAAATGGCGAAATCTGTAAAATGAATACTGTACATGACTTGTAGATATAACATGTGTTGGAATTTTGTTTGGAAATGATTTTGAATTCTGCTGTTGCAAAACAATAAACAAAATCTTTGAAACCAAACGTCGGCTGTTGAGGATGTTGGGTATTAAATTGTTCAGTACGGATGTATGGTCCATGTCTACATCATCTATCAGGCTCTCAATATACCAATGTAACATCAACAAAAGAAGGACTTAAAATAAGAAACGAACCTGTGTCCCCAAAAGAAGTGGGAAAATCACCAACTCTGGCGGACTTTAAGCCAGTACACCAATTTTAAATCTCACGTCCCTAAATGAAATAATAAGGCACATAGAACGACTCCCCGACCACATATTTGTAGAAATGGTGTCTTAGGACCAGTCTTCAACTAGACGAATAACCCCACCCGGTCACATATGACTAAATGGTGCCGTGATTTATAGACACGGTTACAGTTCCTTTACGAGAGAACATTCTTCTATCTTGGATGGCTGAGTTGAATTATTCTCTTTAGTTGACTTGTTAATATGTTCTTGAAGTTTCTGTAGCTTAAACTTTCTAGTCAGGGTGGCTAAGAGGTATGGCGTCCGCCTCTAATAGTAAAGGTAGCGGGTTTGACTCCCAACACAGTGAATATTTTTAATGGAAGTTTGTTTTTTTCAGAACCAATGGTTCTTTGTTGCCAGACTCCCCTCTGATCTCATGGGTAGTGAGATCGGATGCATAGCCTTCTCTAATAAGGGCGAAAAAATAGAAGGTCCCGTGTGCAAGTTGCGCACGTTAAAAATCCCTCGGAAGTTGGAAATCATAAAAAGTAGGCCGTATGGCTGCTGCCCTGGCAGAATTTAAACATTAGGACACCTCCCCACCACAAAAATATTTATAGAATGTGTGATTTCTATTTACACACATATGAATCCTCGCCGGTGCTACGGAGTTCGTGCACTGTGCTAAGATCCTCTTAGTGTGATCTAAGGGAGGAGATAGGAGCACTGATGGCGTTGTCCGTGTGCAATGAAGATGGTCCTTAAAGTCCAAACCAAACTTTATACAGAATGAGGTAGCAGTCTCCACGCCCAATCCCCTTAGTCGTCTCTTACGACTTGCATTTCAAGTAACAGTAGGTTACTATTCCTAGGCCCCCCCCCCCCCCCCTTTCGCGCCCTTGTAACACACTGGTGCCACACTACTATAATGCAATAAATGTACGTAAAACATGTCATCTATGGTTCACTAATAATATATGTGGATTTCAATCAACCCAAAGCCAACACGAGAGGCCTGTATCTGACACCTGGATTAGAGTAATACTTCACACGTGCCGCTACCGATATTTACCTTTTGACTCGCAGACGTGATATGAATAGTGTAAATATTTAGCGGCCGTGTCTTACCGGGGCACGAAAGAATATACAAGTAAAAGGTGGTCTCATAACAGATACTGCCGTAGGGTACGAAGTGTTACAAGATTTCACTATATAGGGTGTTTCAGAAAGAATATCGGTATTTTAGATGCATATAAATTTGGTTATTGAACACTTAAAAATATACAATTTGCACCAAAAGAAAGTAAAACTGCCAAAGTTTAATGTCTTACATTACAATTTCCTCAATATGTGCCCCTCGTGTTATACGGCACACATTTAAACGGTAGTCCAATTCTCTCCACACTCACTCCAACTGATCCCTTGTTACTCTTTCCATTTTCATTCCTTGCGCCGTCTAGCGGCTGAAATGAAAAACATTTTTTTTTTAAATCGGGTAACTGTCCAAACTCGGACAGTTTACCTATCGTTTGGTGCAAACCAAAGTTTACAATTACCAAAACTATACACCTTCAAAACAACCAATATTCTTTTTGAAACACCCTGTACTATATCTAGCGTTATGATGTAGGCTGACCAGTTCCCTTCCTCGCAGTGGCGATTCTACATTTTGGGGGCCCCGTAGCTTGAATTACCAACGGGCTGATCACCCGTTTGCCAGTCACTTCGATTACGGAAACAGCAGCAGATGGATTGATTTGCCGTTGCCCTAAAGACGCCAACAGGCGTGATGGGAAACAATGGCAAAGAAAACCTATCTGCTGTTGCCCTAAGACGCCACTAGGCGTAATGGCCACTGACTGCTTTGACGTTCGGTGGCTAAGGACGGAAGAAGAAGAAGAAAGTAGCTTGAATTCTTGGAAGGGCCCCTATTATAAATAAAAGTGTTGAGGTATGGGGAAAGAAACGTATTAAAGAGAAAATTGGATTAGGGGCTCTGAAGATCAAACTTCTTTAGCTTCATAGTAGATCCACCTCTGCTTCCTCGCTTTATTTGCCATCCCTAACTCAAGAGTAGAGTCAGGTACCTAGTTACTTGCTCTGAAATACCCATTGTAAAAACACACGCAGAAGGGAATTGGGGACAAACATGAAAGGGAAAATGATAATGCGGAAAGACACTGAACGGATGGCACGGGACAATAAGGCGTGGTGTGAGTTTGTTGAAGGTCAATGCACCACAGAGGTAAAGGGTAATGAATGAATTATGTAAGGATTATGGCAGTGACCTTAGAGTTTGAATATAATATCTTCAATTAGCATGGGGTATAGATCATTCAAAGATGTGGTATAGATCATTCAAAGATGTGGTATAGATCATTCAAAGATGTGGTATAGATCATTCAAAGATGTGATATAGATCATTCAAAGATGTGGGCAAGAAAGACATGAGGGCACTGGACATAAATCCAGCAACCTGGGAGGATGAAGCTGCCGATCGCACCAAGTGGCGATGCTATCTGCGGCGCCACCTCAGATTGGGAGAAAAGAAGCTCGCACAACAAGAAGAAGAGAGGAGAACACGTCGAAAAGAACACCAGGAAAATAAGCAGCTGAGGGCGGTCACCTCAGGGGCGCATTCCCATAGTCCGTTAAGACTGAAGGGGCTATTATTATTATTATTATAGATCATCCAAACATGGACAATGAATAAACAATTGGAAGAAAGAATTGAGTCTGTCGAGATGTGGATATATAGAAGAATGGGGCGCATCATCTCATGGAAAGAGAAGAAAACAAGTAAAGAGGTCATAGAAAACCTAGGAATGAAAACAGAACTAATTAAGGAGATCAAAATTAGGCAACTAAAATATATTTTCCATGTAAAAAGACATAACACCTTGCAGAAGACCACAACAGAGGAAGCGTTGAAGGCAAACGTGCAAGGGGAAGACAGCGCTATAAGTGGGAAGATAACATCAAGAGATGGACAGTAAAGAGTCTATCAGAGTGCACCACCAAGACAAGAGACAGAAGACGTTGGAGATCCATTACAGCCAACCTTCATTGTGAAGATGGCAGCTGATGATTACAATGATTAAAAAGTCACTGCCTTACTTAGTCGTTCCCCTTCTACCGTGAGGTTTTTTAAATCTTTATATCCTCAACTGAATATCTTCTTCATGTACCGTGCCTCGTGGCGTAGGAGATCATGTCTCCCCACAACTTCTTGTCTCCAGTACAATTTATCAATTCTGCTATTGACTTCTTTCCATGCCACGCTGTCAAACTGTCCAATATTTTCTCTCTTTGTCTTCCCCTCTCTCTTACCTGTTGTCAAGGCCGTAGATAGGACTTAATAAAGGGAGGGAGGGGTGGTTATAAACATATTTCGACACAAAACATGTTTGGTACAGTATAATTTCCCCACAAATGTTTTTCACCAAACCCTAAGAGGGAAAGGGGGGGGGGGGATGAACCCCCCAAAACCCCCACTGTATCTACGGCCCTGCCTGTTGTCACTACACATTACAGCTTTCCTCTTCTCATAACATGCCCAAAAAAAGTGGATTGCCTCTTTCTAACTTGTGAAAAAAGTTTCCTTTGTGCATTGGCCTCTTTCAGAACATCCTCATTACTCTTTTTTGGCTGTCCATGGTATTTATAACATTCTTCTGTAAAACCACATCTCTGTGGCCTCTAGTGTCTTCCCTATTTGTTTAATAATTGTCCATGACTCACTCCCATATGTCAGGATTGGTTCTATACAACAATGAAGAACTCTCTTTCATACTTCCAATGACAAAGAATTGTTGCATAAAATACTCTTCATTTTATAGAATGCTGCTTTTGCCTGAGCTATTCTGCTCTTCACTTCTGAGATGCATCTTCCATCCATTGTTATTAATGTTCCCAGGTATTTGAATTTATTGACTTGTTTTAAAACGGTTCCATTTACTTTGATTGTGCATTCTGGGGAAGCTCTTTTCTTTGAGACGACCATTACTTCTATCTTTTTGCTGTTAAGGCTAAGGCCTTTATTTTCACTTTCTATCACTATTTTATCAACCATTTATGCAGCGCCTTTTCACTTTTTGCTATTAAGACTGCATCATCAGCTTATCTCAAGTTGTCTATATTATGTCCGCCGAATGATATTCCTGGCATGTCCTCTAGAGATCTCATTATATTTTCATTGTACAGATTGAACAGATCCGGTGACAGCACACATCCCTGCATGACACCCTTTTTACTTGCTGAAACGTTCCTATTTGGCTGCTAATTCTTACAGCTGCTGTTTGTTGCCAGTACATGTTCTTTATTATCCTCAACTCCTTTCCATCAATGTTGATGCTTTCTAACATTTTGATAATTTCCTCATGTTTCACTTTGTTAAATGCCTTAGTGTAATCTATAAACCACAAGTACAAATCTGTCTTCACCTCTATGGCTCTTTCTATCAATGTTCTTATAATATATATATATCATTGTTTGTGCCTCTACCATCTACAAATCCACACTGTTCATCACTGATTTCTGGTTTCATTTTATTTCTCACTCCTGTCGTGCAAAACAGGTGATCCTGTTCCGTATTAGAACAGGACATAACAGACTGAACAGTCACTTATACAGACTGAGATTGGTCCCATCACCCCTATGTACGTGTGGACAGGCAGCACAGACAGCCGAACACATCCTGCAAGACTGCCACATACTTAGTCAATTGCGAACTGAACATTGGCCCACAGAGACGCACATCCACACAAAGCTGTTTGGGAGTCTTGAAGAACTTTCAACCACAGCAACCAACATACATACAGAGAACCGGACTTCTTGTGTAGACATTTCTGAACAACAGCGAATGAGAAGAAGAAGACTCCTCTCGTGATAATTCGTTATAATATTTTGGTCACATGACTCATAAGACTAATGGTGTGATGTTCTTCACATTCCATGGCTCCAGGTTTCTTTGGCAAAGCTATGAATATGGATTTTAGCAGATCATCAGGTATTTGACCACTGTTGTAGATGTCATTTAAGAGTTTTGTTATCACCTACTCCAAATTCTCCCATGTCCTCTACTGTTCTGCCACGAGTATTGGAGGTCTTTCTCAACTGTCCTGGTTGTTAAAATCTGGTCTTTCATCATCATACAGCTCCTTGGTGTATTCTGTCCACCTTTCATACTATGTTCTCATGACCAATTATCAATGTTCCTTCTTTTGGTTTCAAACAGCCAGTGATTGTTTGTGTCTTTCTGCATGTTAACTCATTTATTTGCTTGTACATAGATTTTGTGTCTTTTATGTTCTGCACTTCAAGCTCTCTGCATTTCTGGTTTAGCCATACTTCTTTTGCTGTTTTACATTTGTTTACTATTTCCTTATTTAGTCTGTCATATTCTTCGTTGTCTTGCTTCTTCTTCCTTCTTGCATCCATCAGTTGTAAAATTTCATCTGTCATCCACTTCTTCTTTGCAGTCCTCTTTACTTCTGGTACGATTTCATTTGATGTTTGATGTATTGATTCTGTTAGCATTTCCCACTGTTCATATACATGAAACAAATGTCAAAACAACAAGCAAAAGCTGCCTTTTGACTAATAAGTTTTATTTTGTTTTGTTTCGTTACAAGAGATTGTTAAAATTGTTGCCCGCTATAAAATAATAAATAAATATTACACACATATAAAGGTATGTTTACAGGCCTCGGGTTTCCCTTCTTTATGTGCTATAAATCCTAAGGAAAATTCTCCGAATCTTTTGGCCAAACACCATCAGCGGCCAAGGGCTACTTATTCGGAGTAACCAGGAGGACATGCACACCATCATAGCTGGCAGACGCTGGAGTTGGGTTGGTCATGTCCTCAGAAGGGACCCTGATACCATCGCAAGAACAGCTATGCTATGGACCCCCGAGGGAAAGCGAAAGAGAGGCCGACCAAAAACAACTTGGCGGAGAACTGTGGAAGCTGAGATGCAAAGAATGAACCACAGTTGGGGCACTGTACGAAGGATGGCCGCCGACCGAGCAGGGTGGAATCAATTTGTTGCTGCCCTACAAGACGCCACCAGGCGTGATGGCCGCTGACTGCTTTGACGGTTGGCGGTTATGGATCAAAGAAGAAGAAGAAGATGTGCTATAAATAATATGTGAAACAAACATAATTTCACGCTGAGTTGTTACGTTAATGTGACACAATATTTGTCATTATTTTGATGTTTTCTTCATATAAATTATTGGGGGGGGGGGGGGGGGGGGGGGGGGGGGGGGGGGGGGGGGGGGGGGGGGGGGGGGGGGGGGGGGGGGGGGGGGGGAAGAAAGGAGAAACAAATAACAATTTATAAATAGGAAATGACTTTTCAATAACCCTGTAGATATGGCTAACAGTATGTCACGGTGTATCTACTGGGTCAAGCCAATCCCTTTGACCACATTTCTAAAATTCTCAAATCTTTCAGAACGTGAGTAAACTACTTACCAATGTCAGTAATAGATGTCAATGTTGGACGACACACATAAGACGGCCTGGTTTTAAATCTGTTATAATAATGGCTGAACATTGCAGTCAACCTTTTTGAATCTTAACTTAGCACAGTTGGATCAGAACAGCGTTTTCAGTTAAAATGTTTCTGGTGTTATTAGTTTTTGAAATCACAGCACATATATTTATATTATAAATGTTTTAAAGAAACGAGTGATTCTGCAGCGAAACTGAAGACCTTTTCACTTTTTTTCCCCCTGAACTTCGTACAACCTTTCAAAAGAAACAATAAGGCATTAATGAACTAGTCGAGGTATAAAAGGAATGTATAAAAATTCAGTCGGAAAGCATTTATTCACAAAGGTCCAAAGTAGATATCTCAGCAGACGGGATCAAATTATATAAGTTGGCCATTAGGGTTAGACCAGCTAGAACAGATATTTCTAAATTCTCCTTGCCTAACATAAATTCAAATTTACAATCACTCGCCTCAAAGTACAGATCACAAGAAAGTGAGATATCAGGACGACCAAGAAAACGATGGATGGAAGGTGTCGTCTGCAGCTGTCTAGAGGAGATATTGCACAATCATACAAGACAAACTAAATGGCCAAAATTGCTACTATTAGTTCCCACGACGCTTAGAGGCAGGAATGGATGGTTACACAATAGCAAAGCCATTGGACAGTGGAAGAGGGGCAGCCATTTTGGGAGCCAAGTGTGAAAGCGACAGCAAAAGTACATAAACTCGTTTATATTCGTGGCTAGAGGGGCGCAACAGAAACTATCTGTCCTGGGCGCAACATAAACTATCTGTCCTGGGCGCAAAAAAAGTGTTGATATGGCTCTGAATAAATAAAGAATAAATGTTTATTTATTTACTGTTACAGCCTGATAAATAAAATGCCGGAATCTTTAAACGGACATATACAACATCACTACAAACAGCAACCACAATTTTAAATAATTACTATAGAACACTAGCATCGACGTAAACCAAGAAAAAATTAAAAAAAAATCTGAACCCAACACTGGGAATACGATGTATCCTTGATGTAGCTTAATGATTTGTTCACATAAGCAAACAATATATAAATATGCCAGTGATAAACTGTGCTTTAACGAATAACAAAGACGGGTAATTTAAATTAAGGAGAACAAGAATAAGCACCGAACAATATCGAATTCCGCACAGCACATCTCAAGTTCAACCACTTGGATCAACCGAAATATCGAAAATGGCAGTAAACAGGTTTTAGCTCATAACCAGTGCACCGTGCAGCCAGGTAATGTTAGTTTGTGTCAGCTTGCAACAATATTCAACTTTGATGCAAAGGGAAACAAATTTACAAACAACTGCAGACGAACGCACGAGCAATAGAGCGTACAATAAGGTCACAACACGCGCTAGTTACGTGCAAATGTGGGTGTTCAGGTTCTATAGGTTTATGCTCTGTCTTTCACAAACACACACATAATACATATGCAGAATACACGTAAATACCGTTATCATATATCTACACATCAACATCACATGTTGCATGGCTGACATTGTAACCTTTGACCTTGCCCCATCTGCTTGACGGGTATTTCAATATATAGGCCAGATAAACTTTAAATGTCTATAAGGCATGTTAAGAAAATTCACAGCCGGAAAATGTGACCGTAACGGAGATAATTAATTTTTTAACATTGGCTAAAATAATAAAAGGAAAATAAAATAAAATATATTTTCACTACATATTTAATGACATCTGCATTCACGTTTTTACTTCAGTCTGAAGCTCCTAGTAACGCTCTGATTTTTGTACGCTAAAGTTCGCAATTACTCGCTCTCTACTTGTCTCATTTGATGTCTTTCGAATACCCAAATTATAACCCACATGAGGTTGGACCAGGTATTCGATGCATCAGACATACACCAGTTTTGCTGAGCATGGACGAACACCAGAGTTGTCATAGAAGATTGTTGACAAACTATTTTTCCTCGATCTACAAGGGGCGTTCAGAAAGTAATGCACCACATCGTTTTTCTCAGGAGCTGTTTATTCAAAAAGCATGAAATTTATACACAATATACATGGATATGTCATGTAAACATCGGTATTATTCAACATAATCCCCATCAACTTGTACGGCTTTATGCCAGCGCGAAACAAGTGCATGTATTCCTAGCCCGTACCAGATTTTGTCTTGATCATGTAGCCATGTCTTCGCTTCATGAATCACTCCTTCATCATCTTCAAACCTTGTCCCACGGAGTGCATCTTTAAGTGGACCAAATAGATGAAAATCAGAGGGTGCCAAATCGGGACTATAGGGTGGATGGGGTAGTAAAGTCCAACCCAATTTGGTGATTGCTTCCCGTGTTGCCAGACTTCTGTGAGGTCGCGCATTGTCGTGAAGGAGAAGCAGGTCTGCTGGATTCTTGTGCGGCCAAACTCTGCGAAAACGTTGATTGAGTTTTTTCAATGTCTTAATGTAAGCTTGCGAATTGATTGTCTCTCCTCTTGGCATAACGTCCACAAGAATCACACCTTCAATGTCCCAAAAGACAGTGATCATGACCTTTCAAGCTGAAAGAATAGTCTTGAATTTCTTTCTTCGTGGTGATTGCGGATGATGCCACTCCATTGACTGTCTTTTTGTCTCGGGTTCAAAATTATGTGCCCAGGTTTCGTCACCTGTAACGATCTTAGCCAAAAAGTTCTCTCCATCAGCATTGAAATGCTCCAACAATTCAGAAGAAATTGCTTTCCTTTGCAATCGGTGGTCATTTGTGAGACTTCGAGGAACCCATCTTGCGCAAACCTTAGAAAATCTGAGTTTTTATAACTGAATTTGCACTACCAATGCTGACTGACAGCTGTAAGGCCAATTGTTGAGTAGTGATTCGCCTATCAGTAAGAATAATGCCCTCAGCGCATTTCAACATTTCTTCGTTGGTGGCTGTGGCAGGACGTCCACAGCGCGGCCGATCAAGCAGCTCCGTATCTCCACTTCCTGATTCTTTGATTCTCTGAACCCAGTGACTGACTGTACTCCTGTCGACTGCAAAACTTCCATACACATCACATAGACGCTTGTGAATGTTCACAACAGTTTCCTTCTCTGCAACAAGAAATTCTATCACAATTCGCTGCTTATAACGCAAGTTGCTAACACGCTCCATTTCAACGGTTTAGGGCAGCCGTATTATTTGGCCGGTTGCGGTGCAATTTAATACACACAATTGGCACATGCCATATTTGAAGTGTGTAAAATTTCATGCTTCTATCTTCATTATTAGCTGAGAAAAACGACGTGGTGCATTACTTTCTGAACGCCCCTCGTATCATCCCAGCTGCTGATCTACTGGCCTTAGTTACGCAAAATGGCCAGTTTATTGATACATTCCTGTCTATGATTTTGGGTTTAACATTTTTTTTAAAACAGTGAATTTACCTGTTCTCAAATTTTCAAACTGTCATAACTGACTAAGTTCAATTAGACTTGTTATAATGCTATGCACGGAGCAATGCAGCATACTATCTTTTCAGTTGGAAAACTGCAACGATATTAAAATAAGCGTTCCTCACCTGTTACACTGAGCTTCGTAGATCGAAGACATTGTGCGAACTTTCTTACGGTTTTTCAACGAAAGATGAATATTTAACAGTGTAACCACAAGCAAATACCATTCAAAATTTCCTTGTTTGTTTCTTATGGAGCATGGAGCCAGTACTGTAGCTGGCCCCCTTGCATGAAGCGTGCACTAAAGGCTTTCATCTGCTCTAGTAATAGTGGTTTCTGTAGCATTTGTTCTACATGATGAGGTTGCCAACCTCACTCACAACCTCGTAATAGTAGACTCCTCTCACGACATGCTTGAGGAAACACTAGTCTTACTATTTTTTTGTTTCCTCAACACCCTCCTCCCCCGGGAAATACACGGGGCACATATATATTTAATAAACAACGCAGGTAAACATTCTGAATATAATGTTACATTAGTCAAAAGGGCCCAAAATGTTGGACAAGTTGCTTGTAGTTGCCGTAAACTCACCGAATTCGACTATTCCAGTTGGCATGGCAACGACATCTGAGTTTTCAATATTGACACGACTTTCACAGTTAGAAAAATTCTCAAAACTATCGTCACTGCTTACATAATCTTCTTCAGGGTCCTCATCGTCTGGCCCTACTTCGGTATTATTCCGTCTTGAAAAATCTTCTGTTTTGTAGACCAAATCATCGATACATTGATCTTCTTTCTGTCTACCTGACTGTAACTGACCCATTCCAAATCTCAAGTTTAGTCTGAGCAGAAAGTTTAACAAATGGTCCTTGTGCTTCGCTAAATTATCGGCTCTCTGTCTTTAGGGATTGATTTGATTGGAAAGGAAACTGACCATAAGGGATTATTTTTTTTAGATTATTCTTACAGCACGATGTGTTCTAAAGAATCTAAATGAACAAGTTAAACAATTTGTGCAAATCATAAAAACTTGGGTTTTTGTCTTAGCAATGACTGACAAATCTATCGCAGTAAATAACTTTTTATTTTTTCTAACTGACGTTAAATCGTTCAGTTCTCTGCCAATCAATTAATAGTAATAATAAATTCTAGCTTTATGGTGTGGGAGTATATAGGTGTGTTTTCAGTTTTACTGTCTGCTAAAGATAATAAATTTCGCCGGCCAGAAACAAGCCTATTTTTTTTTAAACCGAGTGAGACGCGTTATGTAAATCGGGGATACGGATTACAAGCAGTCTTATTTGCATATAATCAAAGCAAGGCTTTTTAAGTTAACTCGGAGGAAAACCAACCCAACCGGTTAAATAGGCTTGTAGGTAAAGTAAGAAATTCCGTGGCCTTTTCAGGCCCATCCTAAAAAGTAGAACCGTCTCTGAAGGTGTATTTCGAAGGATAATGTTTAAAGAGCCAGGCATTTCGCTTCATTTACTCATAGCTGTACTGACGTTCAGGCACGAGTTGATTACACAAAGGACGGGACACGAGCTATTTTGAACTGGGAAAACAATTTAAGGGCAGGCTGGAGATCAAGCACCTTTTTGAATTTATGCCCCTGATGTAACACTAAAACCTCCAGTTGAAGAGCGTTTATCTCTCTTCTAAAGATACAATTTTATCTATCTATATTTATACACTATACTTTCTTCTTTAGAGATGAAATATTCAGAGAAGAATTGCTATAGTCTGTATTCCTAATTTGTTTGTTTCTGATCGTAGGAAACTCTATACAGAGCGATACAACAGGAGGCAATCTGATCATCAGAAGTGGTCCACCCGTCGATAAGACTAAAATCAACTATAGAAAGGCGTAATCCTGTTAAAAAAACAGTGCCAGCTTACGAAGTTTTACCTTAGATATATATGGTTTTCAGACTATTATAAACAGGCGCGGCGTATAATATAAAAAAATCAAGCAGTATGATTTTAAAACAGGCCCGGATTGATGAAATGTCAGATAAACGCTGGTGGAAAATGAAGTAAAGAAATAACGCTGTTGTTGAAATGGACAAACATGGAGGAAAGATGATGGTAGCACTGCAAGGTGGTTCTTGTTCTGGAGTCTATAGAGTGAGAGAAATAGAGGGAGACGTAAAGGTACATGGACAGGGGTGAAAACTTACATGACAGGGGTGAAAAAATACATGACAGGGGTGAAAACATACATGACAGGGGTGAAAACATAACCATACATGACAGGGGTGAAAACATACATGACAGGGATAAGGAAGACATGGGGAGACATTGAACCGTTGGCGCAGAACGTGCTCGGGGGCCTAGGCGTGGGTTCCTTGAAGGCTTGCAGGAAACTGTGGGATTTCACGGGTCTTTGAGGAACAGTAGAGAGAAAAGACTCACTTCCTCCACCAGGTATAGCAAGATTAAAGTAAGGTTGCACCTGCAGCCAACAACCTTATGCAAGACAAAATGCTACATAAACAATTGTTGCAAGAATATATAAAGTGCCTTGACAGGCTTCTTAAAAGAAGGACAACTGCTTAGGTGGTGCTGTGCTCCTTTGGGAGCGGGAAAGAACATCCATTAATTGTAAGTCTTTACCACTTTAAGAGCAAATAAGAGCGGGGATGTTCAGTTGACAGAGCAAATAAATGATGACACGTTCAACAAACTTATCCCCAAGGAATGCACAAGTAAATATAAAGGAGGAAGAACAGTCTAGAACTTGTTGACCTCAGCTAACACTTGCAGTAGGTCTATTTGATTAAAGGTACCGTCACAATGAGCAATTAAAACGTTCAAAAGAATCAGCTTACCTGTTTTAGAATCATTTTTAAACTGTCTGAGTTTCTCCTCAACTCTCACGTTCTCGTCCATTCTGTCTTCTCCTGGCTGTTGTACAGTACTGCTGTTGTCACTACTAGTTCTGATTTCGGTGGACGCTGTCTGGTTCACTAAATTTGTTGTGGTTAGACCAGCATGTCGTTCTGGTGTAACAAGCCTCGGTTGCTCCTCGCCAAAATTCGACGTTGAGTAAATTGCGTAGCCACTGTTTGACGATGCTTCTGTTTCGCTGTTGGTGTCTTTGTAACTAACGCTGCTGTCTCGTCTGCTGTTGTAGGTAATATTACTGCTCACAGTTAAATCTGGACTGTTTATACCTGGGTGCTGCTCAAGTTATCAAAAGAAACAAAAATATGTCAGTAATCCTGTGCAGTGTGGGAAAAAAATTGAGAAAAATCATAAAATTAAAAAGTCAGCTTTAAAGATACGATGAATAATATTCAAGTAGGGCCTAACACGAAATAAATACGACACAATGAGATGAACAAATTACGGTACAGTTTTATCTATGAGCTACTTTTATCAAACTTTTTATTTAACAACTGTTGGATTGTTTTTATTTGTTTGTTTGTTGTTTTCTTTTACTTGTTAATGGCCGTGTTTGGCATTTGTATGATATTGATTGCATTTGATCATTTTCTAATAGCCTAGTCTTTTTATCGTTGTTGTAACATAGATCTTGGTTCCTACTGACAATACGTCATGAGGTAACATACATTATAGTAGACATCTAACAGAACACGTTATCTCACACACATTTAAAAAAAAAAATTTTTAATAAAATTTTGCTTCGATTTGGCGAGGCACGTCCTACTCAACCTAGTCGGTTATAAAAGGGCGCATGTACAAACATAAAATCTATATTTTCTAAAATGCGCGGTAAAAATGATAAGCTTCCACAGAATCTAAACAAAAAAATTGTTTTGTTTCATGTAACAATAAAATCTGAATATCCAATGAAACAAACCAGGGTGTTTTATCCAAAGTCCTTTAGCATTTTCAAAGCAGAAAAGTTCGACACCAGTCAGGTGATCTACCAAAACAAAGATTCGTTTTATGAAAGAGGCAGCGCGTCTAGAACACCAATGAAAATTGACATGGTTTGTTGTACCATGTGCTCATTGGCGGACCAATAGACAGACTTTGCACGTCAAGCTAAGGGTTTGAATTTTAAATATTAGAAACCAGCTACAAACGGGATTGGTTTTACGGAAAGAAAAAAAAAAAGCAAACATTTGGACAAGACCAACAAGACATTCAGGACGAAGGTATGAAGCTGAGGAAAAAAAAAGGGAATGAAATTAACATGGCTAGCTGGAGTTGTATGAGCGGGAGAAAAAACAAAACATGTTTTGGAATGGGTAGAAGATCCTTGAGGTGGGACTAGTGTACAAACACAAAGTTTGTGGAAATTGAGAGTCCATGGAGCTGATAGGAAGGTTATGTTTGATTTCCAGAGGAATGCTAAATTCAGAAAGCAAATATTTTCCTCGGCATACGTCATTCAAAATTGCTCATCAAACGCTTACAAACTCGTCATGCTCTTAAAATACTTCCAAATGTTTATTATTTATAAAAGTAATATTTGAAGCATTGAGCAGCCGATTAGCAGAGTAGTTAAGGCCCTTGTTTCTCGCGGCAAAGTTAACGGGCTCCTGTCTACTCAGCTGTAAGTAGGTACCTGAATCTGCTCATGAGTCAGGGAATGCAAAGGCAGCAAGGAAGGTAACTGGTTACCACACGTCGTGAAGCTGGACCTAATGCCGTGAAGTCTGTAACATTTCACTCCCTTACGGCAGTATGTACTATGGGCCTACCTTTACCTGCTATATGTTAAAACAACGCAGTAAAACTAAGTCAGCCAGTTCATTCTATTCATCAACCACCACACGGATCCATGTATGGTGATCATGTCTTTCCACAAATTCTGAGTCCCTAGTTCTGTTAATCACTTCTTTTCTTGATGTAAATAACTTTGTGCCGGCTTGACAACAAAGAGTAATAATCTAAAAAGAAAAAAAAAGTAAAAGATTATACAGTGTGCAATGTTGGTCGTGGGAACGTTTTTAGTTATATGTTATAAAAATATGTCGATGCTTCGCTTTGTTGTCGACAGTAGCTGTTGGTGATTTCAAGGTCCCAAAAGCAAGTGGATAGGTTCACTGTAACAGTTAAGATACGTAATTAATTATTTTAAAGCAAAAATGTTACGCATTTCGGTCTGAAATATGTTGATAGCCCTACAAGGCAGTCCTTGTTCTGGAATCCCCAGGGTAAGAGAGGTAGAGGGATGATGAATGGTGATGATGATTTTTGGTTTGAATATTTCCGTTTTCTGCCAGCCATCCGTGAATGTAATGCTCCAGTCAAAATTCTGACCATCTTGTGGAAGTGAGTGAAAAGTGTGGCGTCGTGTTTACGTTGATATTTTGTGTCCTGATTGAGTCATTAAAAACGACAACTAGAAATATTTGGACTGTCTTAAATGGGTAAAAAGGCAAAGGTAGTCCCATAGCAGATACTGACGTAGGGGAGTGTAGTGTTAGAGACTTAACTATACTAGGTCCAGCATCGAGAGGTGGGGTGATCAGCTCCCTTCCTATGTGCCTTTTCCTTCTCTAACTCAAGTGCAAAGTCAGGTAGCCATTTACATCTGGGTAGAATGAAATGTGTCGATAGCGTGAATCAAACCCAATAAATGTGTACTTGCTCAGAATAAACAGACTGAACTGATATAACATAGATCACAAATGTGGAACTGATGGAAAGAGCCAAACATTAGTGAAACACTGGGTGAAGAGAAGGCTCTAGCGTTGGAAAGGATACATAGTAAGATAATCAGATGATAGTATTAGAAGACAGTCCCTATTCTTTAATCCACAAGGTAAGAGACATAGGAGATCAAATATGCACGAATAAGAGAAATGAAGGCAGACATAGAAGAGGCCACAAAGAAAGACAAGGAAAGATCTTGGACGGACGACACATGACAGGAAGTCTTGGCATGATTTTGTTGAGGACGTGTGCTCCATAGGGAACTGAAAGGTCATAAAAGGGTAAAGGTCAAGGATCCCGTTACACGCTCATTGAGGCATTATTGGGAATATGGTGTTAGGCCCATATTTTCTTGACCATCGGCACACTAGGGGGTGATGTGGTCAGCATCACGCCGGCCGCCTTAACCTTCCCAGAGTTGCTCTGGTACCCATTTGGGGCTGGGTCGACCCGGAAGCCGTTTGTGGCCTAAAAAAAAATCCCACCTCATCTGGGGATCGAACCATAGACCACTGAGCTAGGAAACCAGTGTACTAACCACTATGCTACCGCGGCTCCCCTGAAAGGTAATGGTGATGATTTATTCATTTTCCTTGGCGCTCCTCGCTTCGCGGAGCACGGAGCCACCACTCATAGCTGGTCTTGTTCAGGAAGCCAGTATCAATCATTCACGTGCTCTTACAGTCGTGGTTTCTATAGCAATGTCTTTGACAGAACAGGGTTGCCAACTCCATACACAACTTTATATTAATCGCCTTGTACAACGCCTAAAGGAGCATACGTTTTATTCTTTCTTTGTCTCATCAGATACCCCAGGAACTACAAGGGATATTTGTATATTTAGGAAGACAAAAAATCGAAACAGAATGAACGCAGAAGAACAGGAAGGCTAATATATCAACGGACAAGGCGTAGTTTTCATAATCTCAAATTTATTTGTAAAAACCATAAACTAATTTGGAAAATAATGCACTATCATACACTTTAAAAAATTATGCTGTAAAAGCAATGCTCTACGTGTGTCTGAAGTATGTAGATAAGCAACGCTACTAAAACAAAAAACAGTACCAGTTGTGACGGATGAAACTCAGCTGTCCCTGAATTGTTAGATGATATGGTAGTACCCTCGAATAGCATCAGTACCCCTGAATATTGTTGTAATTTTATCGTCAACGTGGAACTCTACCACCTGGGCAAATTAGTATGCATCATTTCCACGTGGATTTTCACCACGTTGGATAATTAATATGTAAACAGCTATCATGCGTGCATCCAGGACATCGCTTTGTCTTAAGTTGAGTTTAAACCACACCTACTGCCTATCTCTAGAGCTATGAGCATCAAGCATTTTCTAGTCTTTTTTCTGCCACCCCTTCAAGAGGGCGTTGCCAAGAGGAGACGGAAGAGGCCAGCATCAAAGGACTGTGGTGGTCCCAGAAGAACGAAGCAGTTTTTCGCACCTTCGGTTCACACGTTCATGCGAACCGACTAGACGGGGAAAGCGCTGGCTGACCAAGAGACGAACGGGGAAGGCTGATTTCAAAAAAGGCGTGAACTTTAGCATGTAGCTGTTACCTTGCATTTCATTAACTATATATTGGCATCGCCGAAAATGCAGTTTATCATTCGTTTGCCAGAGATCTGAAGGAGTACTAGCTTATAGTAGAATCTACTAGATTTCTTTTGGATTTGTCTTCTATATTGGAGTCTAATTCATTTCTGTGCTACGGTAAAATATATTAGTCTTGAGAGATTTAGGCGTTTAGTTTCTTCATTTATTTCACTGGATTTTTGTGTTAATTTAAACCTATTAAATAAACCCATCACAAAGTTTCCAGATGTAAATTAAATAATATAACTATCCGTTATTTCCCGAAATGATAGATGTGAAACATAATCTTAAACGCTAGGCTAGCGAAATTGTTTATTAACCATAATTTTATTTCACCGCGCGTAAATTTTAATTAATTAACTGTTCATAGCTAGTGGTAATTAAATCGATACATTAGCTAGTCACTCGTGTAGTCTTTAAATCTAAATAATTTAAATACCAGAGTGATTTTACAGGTCTTATACAAAACGCGGGTGTTAGATTTTATTACAGTAGTATTACCTGTTTTTTTATATTTTCTCTTTATACAGATGATCATACCTTGCGATCCAACGGTTTTTTGATATATAGAGAGTCATGTTCAGATGGCTTATGGCATCCCCATTTATATGTTCCTAACAACATACAAACATTGACTAGACCAAAAATCTGATTGTTGGAGACCCTTATAAGTCCTCCACACAACCAGTAGATCGGTTAAATAACCAAACCCACGTCAATGCCAAGTGGTGTAAAGTTTAACTGGAACGGGACAATGCCAGATATATTATATTAAATAATATAAAGTTCCCTGGTCTAATGAGGCAGAACTGACAGCACTAACCTATTTAATCAAAACCCATATGACAAGTAAACAGTGTTCCTACCACCAACTTTTCCAGAGAACATTTAAGGCTAGTTTGTCCAAGAACCGCCTGTGAGTAACATTCTACTGTTGAGAGATTTCCCAGTCATTACGACAGACTCCTAGAAACAAACTTAGTCCCTATAACAATCCCTGCAATCTGACGAAGACTCCTTGCCAGGAAAATTATAATCAACACACCATTTCAGCGAAATCTCCGAGCAAAACAGCAGTGGCTATACGGAGCTTTCTGGGGCTGGACTGGACCAAATAATAAGACATATATAATAGTCTTAAGAACTGTGTGTGATTAATTCTATGGACATATGCAGCCGACAGAGGGGGTAAGTCTGAATGAAAGCGAGCTCGCTGAATGAATGAGAGAAGGGAAAACGGAATGAAAGAATTTAGTTTCTAAATGTTTACTACTAATATAACACCTTTCTTTTATCTATTCTCTCACTCAGTCTGAAGGCCCACGGGAAAGTTAAATTAAGGACATATCCTATATACCCGTCCCGTCTACCCCGCTCCCCATTGTCAATCCTTTGTTTGATCGGTTGGGTAAACACACCTCGGGTGGGATCATTTTCCTAGTTTTCTATGTTCCCGGGTCTATGAGAATATATATTGTTTATTTATTTTCCCTTTATGTAACTTTGATTTCACCTGATGACATTGATAACGATGTATAAATTGTTGTAATCTATTTTTTTTTCTTTCTAAAGATATAATAAATTTTATAAACCTTAGCTATTAGTTCTGGTCAAAACCTTCCCCTGCCCCATTATATGTGCCCACAGTTTACGTGTTCGTGTATACGTATGTACGTATTTATGTCACTAAACTGTTTGTGTGTGCGTACGAGAGGATAGTGTAGTAGAATCTGTATCTAGTGAAATAATACTTCTTCATTTTTAGCGGGTCGTGCTATATAGGTGAGTTAAGCAATCACTCAACCCAAGACAGTATTTTTCTTACACTCCGTATTCCTCGTAAACAGGACTATTTCTCAAACCTTTCTCTCACATAGCTTTCCACTATCTCACCCCTGCTCGATTGGGACCATAAAAATAAAGCCTATATAAAACTCACGACACCAGTAAACAGGAGATAGAGTGAATAAATCTTCAGGACTCCTGAATCAGGAGAGTTTTAAAAAAAATACTATTAAACAAGCGAAGAAGCGAAATTCACATAGCTAAAGGCAAAGAGGAGGACCAATCAGATCAAGACGGTGAAAAAAGCACGGAGAACTTAAATCTACTGGAACTAACATAGTAAACACGAAGCCACTATCATGAGAGGAACAGGTTAACGATGGCAACGAATGCCTTATCTGTCACTGGGAGCGAAGAGTATTAAGCAACTATTTGCGGCTTATCAATCATTCCCAGGGGTCTCTGAAGAGACAGGAAGAAGAGGAATACTGCCCCCTCATGCATGTCGTACAAATCTGAGGTTGTGCATGGGGGTGGCAACATCGTTATGTAAAACAAGCTGCCACAGAAAGTTCTGCCACAACAGCATGTATATGCTTGGTCAGGCTTCTTGCACGTGGACCAGCTGTAGCAGTGGTTCCATGCTCCACAAGGAGTGAAAATGGAAAATGATGATGATAATGATGATGAGTCATTCATACCTCTGAGACTGGCATTTCACTTTCCTCTTCTATGTGAGGTAAATCAAAATGTGTGACGCCAACGTCTGCCATTATGGACACTGGTGTTTGTGTTATTTCTCCATTAACCGGAACTCTTATTCACGTCTGAATTCAGCATATTTCACAAAGCGAACTAAGTGTTACGCACTTCTAACATCACTATCTACATTCACATATAAAAATATATTATAAGAAATTCAAACACGATGCAAGAATCATATACAGTACGACGGTAAATTCAGTAGGTTATGAATTCCGTTACTGCTTCTTAGTACAAGATTCGAATATCCGGTTCACAAAACATTATTTCTATGTTTGAAAATTTAACCCCGAACCTAAAGGCGAGCGACAACAACGTGCGTAAATACAATAACCGTTGTTCGGCAGTAGCGTCACGTCAAGAATAACAACGCTGTGAAAAGTAATAGCTCTGTAGAATCTAACCAACTTTATTTAGAAAAAATACAATGACATCTCAAAGCAACATAATAGTATCTTCCAGACGTTGAGAACTGAATACGTATCACATTTAGTAGACAGGGGGGAAAACCTCTGGGAATAATTCGACCAGTTAGGAATAAAGTTACAATATACTGTTTCAAGCACAATAACTGGCTCAGACCATGTTTCACTTCTGTATATATCTTATTTCAATTCTGTGTATATTTGAAGTTGCGTATTCTCAAGACTAACATTCTGTGGACATGTTATGAGAAGAGGAAAGCCAGAATATGTTGTGACAACAGGCAAGACTGAAGGAGAAATAGAGGGCGGCAAAGAGAGAACCTACTGGACTGTTTGAGATCATGGCATGGAAAAAAAGAGAAGCGTATAAGATAATTAATAAACAGTACTGTGGCAGTAGGTAGTGGACAAATTTGATTATCTACTGCAGCTAGCATGGTAACACTAAGGATTAAGATAGATAAGAAAGTCATCAATTATCTGTTTAACTGTGTTAAGGCTAAGCCATATCATTATAAGATTACAGTAGAACTCCATTTATCCGAACCCCAATTATCCGAACATCCAATTATCCGAACACTTTTTCCAGGAAAAAAAAAAAAAAATCAGATGCCACAGTCATGTTAGACTAAAATTCTGAATCTTTTGATGCGGCAAACTTCAAATGTGTGCGAACAATTTGTAGAGAATGGGATGGGCTAATGGTCGGTCGCTTACGTACAGGAAGTCAGTTAGATCATAAAGTCAGTTAATATCTGGTTTACCAATCCAGTGTACGTTTGCGTTCTAGGTAGAACACTGGCTAAACAGACAGTTCATCTTAAAATAATTGTGTCTGCTACTACAGCAGAATAATTTTGGTGTACAAGTATTTCTCTGTGCGATATGGCATCTTCCAGTAGGCCTAAAGCATATAAAAGGAACCGCAATGTTTTGTCAATTGAAACGAAAACAGAAATTATCAAGAGACTAGGACAAGGTGAAACTGTGTCTTCACTTGCGAGGATTTTCAATGTTGGGAAAGCTACCGTCTCTGACATCAAAAGTAACAAGGATAAAATTATGAGTTTTGCATCGAAATTTGATAGTGAAAATGGGTGGAAGAAACGTAAAACCATGAGAAATGCGAAAGATGTGAAATTGGAAGAGGCTTTGTATATATGGTTTGTGCAAAGAAGAAGCAAAGGGAAACCTATCTCTGGTTCTCTGTTGTGTGAAAAGGCACTTCAGTTCAACAATCAACTTGACGGTCCTCCTGACTTTAAGGCTAGCCAGGGATGGTTAAGAAACTTTAAATCTCGTCATGGCATACGAGAATTGGAGATTCAAGGGGAATCTTTATCTAGCGATGCAACTGCCGCTAAAAATTTTAAAGAAACATTCTTGGCTTTTTTGGAAGAAGAAGGTTATTCACTCGATGATGTGTATAATGCCGATGAGACTGGCTTATACTGGAAATCATTGGCCTCAAAAATCACTTGCATCTCAGCGCGAAGCAGCTGCCCCTGGGTTTAAAAAGTGCAAAGAGAGAGTAACAATTTTGGTAGCCGCGAATGCCAGTGGAAGTCATCGTTTACCGGTGCTAATGATCGGCAAAGCCAAAAAACCACGTTGTTTAAAGAATGTGACATGTCTCCCATTGTGTTACAAAGCCCAGAAGAGTGCTTGGATGAATAGTGAAATATTTCTTGATTGGTATACAAATCAGTTCATCCCAAATGTGAAGAGGTTGAGAGAACAAGAAAAGAAAACTGGAAAAGTAATTCTTCTACTGGACAATGCACCATCTCATCCAGAGACGGATACATTGAATGCAGTTGATGCAAATTTTAAAGTAATTTTTCTACCTCCCAATGTAACAGCACTGATTCAACCAATGGATCAGGGTGTTATAGCAAAGCTTAAAAAGATGTACAAGAAGGAAGTCCTGCGTCGTTTATTGTTGGCTGAAGATGAAGAAAGTGTGGTGGCGTTTTCCAAAAAGCTTAATCTCAAAGACTGCTGCTATATGTTAGCTGATGCTTGGACCACCCTGTCACAAGATAATCTCAACAAGGCTTGGAGTAGATTGCTTGGGAAAAAAGGAGGAAATGAAACTACTGCAATGGACACAAATGATGATTGTATAAATGAAGTTGTGGAACTGTTTCAAGCAATGCCCGGATTTTCGGACTGTGACAAAGATGATGCACACATGTGGCTAGAAGATGATAATGATTCTGGTTTTCAGTTTTTGAATGACGAAGAAATTTTGTCTTTTGTGCAAGAAGAAAACCAAATACATGTAGTGACCGATGATGAAGACTCCTCAGAAGTACATGATGTACTTGTAGATTATGAAGAAAAACCAAAACGTCGACCAAGTCCTGAAGAGGCCTTTATAGCACTAGAAACAGCGATGGCTTGGTACGAGCAAGAAGATGACAGCTGTCCTACACAGCTTCTGCTGTTGAAGAGAATGCGGACTTAGCAGCCAAAAGGAGACTATCCAGTTTGGTGCAAAAGAGGATTCCTCATTATTTTAAATAGTGGGCTACATCTGTGCAAGTACATATATACGTAAGTTGCGCCTGGTTTTGAATCGTTGTAATGTTATTTTGAAAACATTTCTCTTTCTTAACAAAAATAATTAATACAAGTAGTACATGCACTGCAGTGTAATAAAAGATTTTGGTGATACAGTGATCTAATACAGTGTGGGTATTATTATTACAGTACAAGTAAATATGTTTTATAGTGTATTTTCCTTGTGATGGTTAATTATTTTTAGAAATATGTGTACATGTACTCGATACATTATGTAATCCAATTATCCGAACATTTGATTATCCGAACGATGCTCGGTCCCATGGGGTTCGGATAAATGGAGTTCTACTGTATTAGCAGCACAAAAACATAATACTGCACGATTATATGTTTAGTTATATTTAAGACTACGATGTAGCAGTATACGATTGTTTAAATGTAATAAGACTAAGGCATAACATTACATACGCTTATTTATGTAAATGTATCAAAACTATAACATTACAGAAACAATAATGCAACTTGCCTAATGTTATGATTGTGTAATTTTTACATTTCAGAAGTGCAAGAAGTTTCCATCTGATCGCAGGATACGAAACATTATGAATTAGCTTTTCACACGGTGTTAAGTTTCATACTATTTTGAATTGTAGGTTAGGCTTTTAAGCTGAACATGAAAACAAACTCAGTACGATACTGCATGGAACATTGGTCGTCACCGTAAGTAAATCTGATCAAACATTTCATTGCCAATGTTGAGCGTCAGACTCTGCTTGTATTAATCATTCAGTTGACTTTGTCTGCAGGGTTTAGCAAAGGGCGGTGACTGCAGTCTCGCGCGGTTAGTCGTCCAGAAGAACAAACTCAGATGATGCAACTAGCGAGGTAATGCGAGGAATGAGTAATAGATGTGGAATAGGTAGAACTGAAGAATAGATAGACGTCTGACAAATAAGTCCATTCATAAAGATCACGTAAAACAAACGGTTGTGAGACACCTAATCCTGTCGAGTGGCCGGACATCTTGTCCACACGGGAATCGGTGACAGGGACGTCGGATATTTTGGTGTCGTAACACTTTTATTCAATATTAAGTATTTGTCTTAGTTCTTTCTTTCTTTTTCTTCTGTTTTATTTCGTTTGTCTCTGGCGAAGGCCTGGTGGTCATAACGTTGGTATTTGTTTTGTCCTTTGTCCCAGTACAGACGCATTACATATTTTTGTGTACCCCGCCGTACGTAAATTTCTACAGAGATCTGTACTCGTAGACTCTTCAGTGAGTTTTTTCTTAAGGCTATTTTTTTTGCTTTGTTGTTTCTTTTTCTATTTTCATTGTTGCATTTCTTGAGTTGCTATGTTTTTTTTTTTTGTTGTTGTTGCTTGTTCCGCATTTTTACATTTGTTTCATCTTGTTGTATCACACATCATATCGCTGTTTTGTATTCATAATCAATGATCATTTTTTATACGTGTTTGCAATATCCATTGCCTTTTATTGATCTGTTTATATATTTCTTTGTCGCCTGTTTGTGACTGTGCCTAATGAAGGGTGAATCCCGAAACGTTTCGTGTTTCCTGTATACGTTAATTTGTAAAACTAATTCCATACCATTTTCTTTGTTAATTCATATATTATCTAGAATACGTAGCGGGAAAAGCCAGCGAAAGATGGAGAGATGAGTAAAAGGAAATTGTGTGAGGCGATCAAATGTTTAATGGAGACGGAGTAACTGTTTGATGTCAGGTGACAGTGTCTTGCTGCGTAACGTTACCTGGGATTCCGTCACCAGTTACTCACCACAGCCCCCAAGAACAGTTTCTACTCACGTCAACGCAGCTGATTGATACAACTACTGTATAATTTCCTATATCATATTCACTCGAATATTAATCTCCTGTGATTTTATCAGTCCTGTAAGCATACATTGATTATAATGCAGATTAATTTTCACATGTTAAATAACAAAAATGTTCATACATTTTGTATTTGTTTTGTTTTAAGTATACATATTTAGGGAAGGAAAAGGCAGCAAGGAAGAGAACTGGTCACCCCCATTTCATGATGCTGGACCTAGTATGGTCAAGTCTCTAACACTTCACTCCCCTACGGCAGTATTTGCTATGGGACTACCATTACCTTTTTATACACAAGTGCACGGAGAAGAGAACTGGGGATAGAAATGAAAGGGATAAGGAAGAAACTGAAAGACCTTGAGCTCAGAATAGGAGAGCTTTTCATGAGTTATGGAAGGTCTTTACACCTAGGTGAGCTTTTCATGAGTTATGGAAGGTCTATACACCTAGGTGAGCTTTTCATGAGTTATGGAAGGTCTTTACACCTAGGTGAGCTTTTCATGAGTTATGGAAGGTCTATACACCTAGGTGAGCTTTTCATGAGTTACGGGAGGTCTATACACCTAGGTGAGCTGAACGGTAATGAAAAAATGAATACACGAGTAGACGGTACATGAAAAAAAAGTAGTATTCATCTTATAGGTACAAAGGGAAGTAAACATGGCCTACGTTATGATCACAGGGACAAGAGACTTAAACATGGTCTACGTTATGACCACAGGGATAAGGGACTTAAACATGGCCTTCGTTATGACCACAAGGACAAGGGACTTAAACTTGGCCTACATTATGACCACAATGACAAGGGACTTAATCATGGCCTACGTTATGACCACAGGGAAAAGGGACTTAAACATGGCCTACGTTATGACTACATGGCCTACGTTATGACCACAGCAACAAGGGACTTAAACATGGCCTACGTTATGACCACAGGGATAAGGGACTTAAACTTGGCCTACATTATGACCACAATGACAAGAGACTTAATCATGGCCTACGTTATGACCACAGGGAAAAGGGACTTAAACATGGCCTACGTTATGACTACAGGGACAAAGGGACTTAAACGTGGCCTACGTTATGACAACATGGCCTTCGTTGGGAACAAACTCACAAAAAGAACAAAGAAAAGAACTGTAGAATTTAACTAAATGCATTTAAAAAAATCTTTTTTAACGATACAAATCGCTAAGAAATATCGATGTTGTCACCATGGTAAATTCACGTAAAAAATACCGCAAGAGTGCAAGAAAAACAAACTAGCAAGAAGATTTTTGTAAAGTGTAAACAGTGGATTTATTCAAATAGCATGTGAACTTTCTTCTTCCACTCTTCTTTTCCTATCGTCACACTTTTCGGTAAGTAGGACAGCAACTGCAGCCGTACAGCATAGGTTACGTGCGCTTCGTTGTTTTATCTTTACCTTCCGTATCCATGTTAAAAGTTTCACTGAGTTGTTTAAAGCATGCGGGGGGAAAACGCATGATGAAATTATCTATCTGGCGACTGTTGTGTTGTTTGCACATAAAAAATTTCCAAAATAGAGACTACAAGGGAATTTTAACCCCCCCCCCCCCATCCCAAAAAAAAAACCACACACACTCACACATTTTTCGGAAAAGATTTCATGATATTGATTATGGAGAAAGTAATCCAGCGATGCGAGTTAAAACAATTGTGACAACAGTCACAATTTATTAAGAGAGAAATCGTAGACTACACATTCAGAAAACAATAGTCTTTCAACAATGATCTGGGCAGAGCAGCAGAACGGTGCTGGAGTAAAAATTGCAGGGGACATAATCATAATGCTAAGAGGCATCACCCTAAAACTCCTCGGGCTGAAGAGCTGTGCATGGACCAATTATTCAGCATGCCAAAAAAAAAAAACACACACAGAGACAGAAGCAGTTGCAAAAACAACCACAGGATTATAAGTAAACAGCCAGAGTTTGAGGCAGAAATGCAAGCAATTTATCTTCTTCTTGCACTAGAAAGAATCAGAGGCACTGTCACTGTAAGGAATATCACAAAGATATGAAAAAAGTATATACTTCGCGGACGATATTGCAATGCTGGGGCATGACACACGGGATATTCATAAGACATTAGAAAAAAAAAAATATATATATATATATACTGTATATATATAAATTATACAAATTAAAAATCCAGACCTAACATTCCGGAAAATAGGTGTCACCATCAGAGTTGCCAGATGGGATTCTAAATTCATTTCAGTAATAATGATTATAAAAAAAAAAACACATGCCCGCCAGGTAACCCAAAGTAGAAAGGACAATTTTACTAGTCCAAATGTCGCGAAATCGCAAAATCATAAATTTAGTAGCGTTGGGTCAGTAAAAGTAGCCATATTCGCGAAAAGTGGCCCAATCTGGCAACACTAGTCAGTATTAGCAAGACAGGGAAGAAGCGCAAGAGACAAACATTGAAGGGGGTACAATAAATTTGGTAATTTGATAGAAAAAAAAGAAAGGCATCTGAGAAAACCACAATGCAAACTAATTCAGAATCTGTAATCGAATGGGTTTTATTTTTTTTCTTCAAATCCTGCTATAAAGATGATTCCATATTTCTTTCCCCTTTTAACCAAGTCATTACACATTTCATTTACGACGAGGGTTTCTACATACAACATTCTCGTTCCATTAAATTAACATTTACTGTCTTAATGCACAATTTGAAAGTTCAACTATATATTTTTTATTTGTTTTCAACATATGTACAAGAAATAGGTATTTCCTGTTTATGATATACCTGGTTCAACCCCCGTTGTACATTAACATTAGTATGTATTGTGATCTTTATTATAGGCAGCATAGTCTTTTTGTTTGTTTGGTTTTTTTTTCAGGCAGCTAATTCTGAACAACTTCTGGGAAGGTTAAGGCGGGCGACGTGATGCTGACCACATCACCCCTAGTGTGCCGATGGTCAAGAAAATATGGGCATAACATCATATTCCGAATATGCCTCAATGGGTGTGTAACGGGATCCTTTACCTTTTAATTCTGACGTATCACATTATGACGTTTGATAATGGTTTTGGTGTATATGGAGTACCCTTTTCCATGTCTTTTAATCTCTCTCTTTACAATGTAGTGTTTGAGGAACTTGTAAATGTTCATTACTTGTTTTGGTTTGGTATACTGTATCTCTCTATTTATTTTATTGTGATAATTAATATATCCCTTTGGTTTGTTTTAAATACTTTGTTTAACGTACTTTTTTGCTCTGAATGTCCAGTGAAAATTGTTTTGTTAACGTATTTGTTTATCTCAGTGGTCCCCAAACGGTGTGGCGCGCCACATTGGTGTGACACGAGAGGATGGTAGGTGTGGCCGGAAGATTCAAAGACAATCAAGGATTTGGAGAGATTTTCAAAACATTAATATGCCAAAAATAACTATGAAAGTCATTTTCTTATTTATTCTGTTACCTGTGGTATAATATGGGATTTAAAAAAAATGTATATATATATATATATATATATATATATATATATATATATATATATATATATATATATATATATATTATTATATATATATATATATATATATATATATATATATATATATATATATATATCTATATGTGTGACAGACGAACTCATCCGTCCTGAATTTGTTAGGATGATGGTGAGAACCCTCTCATAACATCGGTACCCCTGAAGTGTTGGATGAGATAATACGACTCTTCGTAACGACCCCTTGGATAACATCAGTGCCCCCGAAATATTGTAACCTTTCGTCAAACGGGATTTTTCTTTTCACCTGGACTCATTAGCTATGCAACCTTTCCACGCAGATTGGCAACACGCTGGCTGATTGATATGTGGACAGTTTATCTACCGTTCATTCTGGTCATCGCATTGATTTAAGGAGAGATTAAATCACGCCCATGGTCATCTCTGGAGCAATCATATGCAGTAATTTCATTAACTTGGCCCAGAGGGGGCGGCGCCAGAATCAAACAGATAGCAGCGACCACGATCAAAGACACGGACTGGGGGGATCTCAGGAAAGCTAGCGCCACGATCAAAGACAGTAGTGGTCCCTGAAACGATTTCGCATCTCGGTGTTAAACACGGAACCGATCGCAGTGGGAGCGAACGGGGAAAGCCGACGCAAGCAGCGAGCGAAGATACGAGAGGCCAGCGGCGGTTTCTCATTTTAGTCTGGCGGTCAGATTCCCCAAAAGTCTTCTGAGATCAAAAAAGGTGTCAAGTTTCTCATATCCCACTCATCTTTCATTTCATTCTAGATATATACAGACCACGTAGAAATATACTTTATCACTCGCTGGCCAGAACTTAACAGAAGCACTAGCTATATTTGAAATCTTGCTAGATTATCCCATGGATTTTTATACATATTTGCAGTGAATTCTATTCTGTGCAAAGCGGTAATATATATATTGTGTAAAGTGATCAGTGGTCTAGTTCATTCATTCTATTTCACTGGATTTTGTGTTAATTTAAATCTATTAAATTAAACCGTCTCAATAGTTCCAGTTGTAAATGTAATGATATACCTGCTATATTATTTCCAAAAGATAATAGATGTTAAATGCTTAAATTAACTTTTAAAGTCGCGAAGGAATTTATAATTAATAAATTTAGTTAAGTCATATATTTATAAGTGTGTGTTTTAACCATTAGAACTCGCGCAGTGTTTTATTAAATACATAATTAAATACGCGAGCGTATATAAAATAGTCTTAACGGGAAATTTATCGCGCCTTAGAAGGTTATTTGTTTTTCGGTATATTACATGTCTTTTTTCTTTCATACAGAGTGATCGTAACCTGTGCGATCCCAGCATTAAGAAAGCAATAAAGAAATCATCTTAAAAACTTTCCAGACATATTGATGAAACATTTTTTAAATTTAATCTTGTGGCGGTTCAATGCGACCTAGCTATCATAATTATACGAAAGAAAGCCTACCCAAGACTATTTCAAGAACAATCATCATATTAAGATTACAAATCTGTAAGATAACCTGGAAGTTGAACAGTGCCAGTAGCGATACCTGATTTACTGCCCTACTGTGAGAGAGTACATATTTTCCTGAACGGTGACGGCTTAAGTTTTTTCCTCACTGGATTAATAAACTTTCCGGTCAATTACTATCATCACGCATTGAAGGAATTTTACCATAGCGGAAGATTAAAGAGACCACTTCATTTTCACCCTTGTGTCGAACTGTGTCAGTGCCATCCCATAGACTCCTTTTATATAATAAAACACAATAACTCTTAGGCTTCAAGTCCAGCGATATAGTGGGAATAGTGCTATCAGCCAACCTCGCTACATCTGGGGCGGGACATCGAAGTACTAGACAGTTCACATGTCAAAAGTGTAATTGCTGTTTATATAATTCTATTGGATTGTCTGATGCTGTAATCGGTAAGTGTGTGAATATATGAGTGTGGATCCTCACGCGTGTGCATGAATGACAGGAAATTTAATCTTTTTTTGTAACCATTTTGTTAACGTGCTTACCTGGTAATATATATCTTTTCTGTATACCCTACATTGTTCCTTTAAGTGGGAGAGTTGATAATTTGTTAACTCTGTTTAAACCCCCCTCCTTTCCTTTTGCTTAGTAAAGGGAAGAACAATTGGGAAGAACAGGATTTTTTTCTACCACCTATACCTAATTTTGAAACACCTCTTTCAGAGTAATTAACTTCACTGTTAGGTTAACTTACCTATGTTCCTGATAACTATCTATCTTTGGACTGGGTTTATCTTTGTCTAATAAGCGGGACGGGCTTAGTCGATACCAATCTTCTTCACCCCCCTCCCCACCTTGTTATTTACATTTTCTGTACTTATGATAATTTTATGTAACACTTGATATTTGTTTGTGAGTTGATTCTTTTTTGGTTAATAAACATCATAAACTTAATCGTTACGGTGTTGGCCTACCCAAAGCCCATAAAATTTCCCCTGTTTGTTTAAGATAGTTGTATCCACGTCGTCTGTGTGTCTGAAGCACCAAATCGGTGTGAGAGCGGGTGCGTGTCTGGAAACTGGCAAATAATTGTTTGACCAGTATGAGCCTGAAGAGTAGATTGAGAGAAACGATTTGTCGTAAATAAGTCTGTCTTTACTCTCCTTCAGCACTCTGTGAAGCAACTATTTAATCTCTACATTTCTATCACTGAGTTTTTTTCACCATCATTCTACACTCTAAACCGGACTACTATTTCTAAGACTCTTTCTCTCAAAATAAATTTACGACAATATATATATATATATATATATATATATATATACATATATATATATATATATATATATATATATATATATATATATATATACACTGTATATATACACTGTATATATATATATATATATATATATACACTGTATATATATATATACACTGTATATATATACACTGTATATATATACACTGTATATATATATATATATATATATATATATATATATATATATATATATATATATATATATATATATATATATATATATATATATATATATATATATATATATATATATATATATATACACTATATATATATATATATAAACCCATAGAATTTTCCAAATTTTATTCAGTAATATAATTTATTATATACAAATAGATACGGTTCTCCACGACATATTGCAGTGAACAGGGATTTTCAGATCTTACAAATATCAAAGACCAGAAAAGAGAAAGGCTTCTTTGTGCTGATGAGGAGATGAGAGTTTGTTTTTCTGAGATAAGACCTACTATAAATGTGATTTTCCTACAAAAATAAGCTCACACCTCTCATTGAATTTGTATATTTATTAAATGAACCAAGTTTTTATGTAGCTCCATTGTTTTATACTTTCTGGATGTCTCATGATCATTTTATAAAGTAGTTGTGTAAAGCACTGCTAGGCGTTGATTTTTTGTTTTTGAAGATATTTCTTATCAATAAAATCTTCGGTGTGGCGAGAGCAAATGTTTATTCCGAAAGTGTGGCCCAGAGAAAAATGTTTGGGAACCACTAGATCTCTACACATCTTGATCAAGTCAAACTGACCACGGCGAGACCTGTGTTTGGTCCCTCTGTTTAATGAGGACATCGGTGTTGACACAGTAAAAGAAGGTAAAGGTAGTCCCATCGTAGGTACTGCTGCAGGGGAGTGGAGTGTTACAGACTTCCCCTAGGCTAGATCTCAACTATACGAGGTCGGATGTCCGGTTCCCTTCATCTCTGCCTTCGCATTTTCTAATTCATGAATATGGTCAGATACCAGTTTGAAGCTGCGTAGACTGGAGAGTAACGCTGATAGATTTCGAACTCGGTGACTTTGTCTCGAGAAACAAGCGCTCTAACCACACTACCACTCAGCGCCGTTTGACACAATATTCAAACAGAACATGAAAGACTTTCAATATTTGCTGTTAGTGAATATTTTACTCCAGTATAAAACTAACCGTTCGTGTACATCCCGGGGGTGGGATGCGATACTGGGGAGCAAAGACTACGGCCATTACCCCACACCATACACGAGGCAATTAAAGAGGGTTGTGCATGCAACTAGCAAAGTCATTATGTAAAATACGTTGCTGTATTCCTGTGAGTGCACAAGAAGTGCTTTGCAAAGCGTCCTGCAAGAAGGAGCCATCAGATTCTTACAAAACTTAAATGGACACAGAAAGAAACAACGACGACATCGGAATAATATGAGAATATTATATGTGACTATGCAACAAGTAAAAAATATATGGAACGAGACATGTGAAGAAGTAATGAAAAAAAGAGAACATCAGCACAAAGCATGGATAACAACAGAAACCATTACAAAGATAGAAGACAGGAAACACTAGAAAGCAGTTTAAACAGAAGCAAAACCAGAAGCTCCAAAGCCAAGGCTCATGAAGTGTACATAGAAGCAAACAAAGAAGTAAGAAGAAACATCAAAACAGACAAGAGGAAGTATATTGAAGAGTTGGCAAGGGAAGCAGAGGAAGCTGCAGCCAAAGGAAATATGAGGGACCTGTACAACAACACAAAGAAGCTAGCAGGGAAATATCAGCAAGCAAATGGCCTCATAAAAGATAAGTTTGGAAAATTGCTTAGTAATATACAAGAACAAATAAAGAGATGGACAGAACATTTTGAGGAATTTCTCACTAGACCAGCTCCAACTAATCCCCCAAACATCCAGCCAGCAGAAGAGGAGCTACTAATCAGCTGTGAACCACCAAGTAGAGAAGAAATAAAGAAAGCCATTAAGCTTTTGAAAGATGGAAAAGCAGCTGGTCCAGATGGAATTCCAGCAGAGGCCATCAAAACAGAAATTGATTCCACTACATAGATATTATACAAACTACTTGGCAAAGTCTGGTAGAGAGAGGAAATACCAGCAGAATGGAAGGAAGGTTATCTGGTCAAGTTGCCTAAGACGGGAAATGTACAAGAGTGGACAACAATTATAGAGGAATAATGTTACTATCAGTGCCAGGAAAAGTATTAAAAAGAATCATCCTTGAGAGATTAAAAGAGTCCATAGACAAGCAACTGAGAGATGAACAAGCAGGTTTTCGACAAAACAGATCCTATACGGATAAGATAGCCACATTGAGAATAATAGTTGAACAAAGTCTGGAATGGAATTCACCGCTATAAATCGGATTTGTGGACTATGAAAAGGCATTTGACAGTGTAGACAGAGAATCACTTTGGAAATTGTTGAGGCATTATTGAGTTCCCATGAAGATCATTAACTTAATAAGGAAGACCTATGAAGACATTACATGCAGAGTTCTTCATGAAGGACAACTTACAGAACCGTTTAGGATTAGAACGGGAGTGAGACAGGGATGCCTCTTGTCTCCATTTCTTTTCTTACTAGCAATAGATTGGGTTATGAAAACATCGACATCACACAACATAAATTTAATCCAGTGGAATCTGACTAAACAGCTTGATGATCTAGATTTTGCAGATGACTTGGCTCTTCTGTCCCATAACCATAATTAGATGCAAGAGAAAATGAAAATTCTCAATGAGAGGTCACAACAAGTGGGCCTGAAAATACACAGGGGAAAGACAACGATTATGAGAATAAATGCAAGAAATGACAACAAGGTTGAATTTGAAGAAATACCAATAAAGGATGAAAAGTCGTACACATATCTAGGCAGTAAAGTAGACAGAGTTGGAGGGACAGACAAAGATATCAAAATAAGAATACAAAAAGCAAGAGGAGCTTTCATTGCATTGGGAAACATATGGAGAACAAGAGAAATCAAGTCCAACACGAAAATAAGAATCTTCAACTCAAATGTCAAGTCAGTCCTCTGAGACATGGAGAGCAACAAAAACAACAACCAAAAAGCTACAGACTTTTATAAACGGGTGCTTGGGTAGAATAGAAGGACTGAAATGGTATGACAAAGTCACAAATGTGGAATTGATGACAAGAACCAGACAAGTGCCAGTGGAACAAGAGTTGAGAAGAAGACGCTGGCGATGGATATGATACACATTGGGGAAACCTGTATATAGCATTACAAGGCAGTCCTTGTTCTGGAATCCACAGGAAAAGACAGGCAGAGGTAGACCAAAACACATGAACAGATGGGCCACGGGAAACACCGGAAGAGAGGTTTACAGACATATGGCCGGGCCTGATCCTAATGACAACATCGGCCATCTTACAAGGCGGGATCAGAGCAACATTTTTCGGGTCAGAACACAACATATACCACTCAACAGTCATTTGAACAGAAGCTAACCACAACACTCTCCAGAGTGCCAGCTGTCTAACTATCCCAACAAAACTGTTGACCACCATCTCTTTTAGTGCCCAGCACTCGATGATATTAGGAAAATGCTCCTTCTCCGTGGCCAGATAAGTGGAACACCCTGTACGAAGAAACCAAACAACTTGCGGAAACATGCAGATGTCACTACATGGCATTGGGTAGAAGGGCGAGAGCTCAAGCGCCGCTGGGTCAACAACAACATCACTAATGTGCAAATGATGGCAAGACCCAGACAAGTGATAGTGAAACAAGAGATGAGAACGAACGAACCAATTTTATTTTCAAAGGGTTAAGAATTGGGCACGCAGGCCCGTCTGACATTCTGCCCTCCCCTCTCATCATGTATACTGTATCCTTTCATCCTCACATTTACTTTCAGCATTATTTAGGCATTTATCATTATAAAAGTAACATAACATCATACATTTGCAACAATCATCATAATAAAAGTATGTTTTTAAAATAAATTTAAAAAGAAATTAAATGAAAAAAAACAAACAAAAACTAAACAAACAAACAACAAGACTGATAAAAATTCCTCATACAGTAAATTAGACAGTGATTTGAGGCATAATCAGATGATGTGTTATAAGATCTCGTGAAATATTTGAACAGTCTGCTACTGAATGACCAGGGACTCGGTGTGTTTTCCAGTGCATTCGAAAGGTGAGCAGCTTTGAGTCCCATAGCACATACTGCTGTAATGAGTGAATTTTTAAGCCTTCACAATAATAGGTCCATCATCATGAGGTGGGGTAAGCAATTACTTTACCCGCTGTCTTTGCCTTCCCTAACTCAAAAGCTGAATCAGACTATGTAGATAGTTAGATAGACTAGGTAGATAGTTAGATAGACTAGGTAGATAGTTAGACCGACATATACGAAAGAAATTAATTTTCCAAGGGTTGAAAATCGGGCACCCAGTCCCCTCTTGCATTCTTCCTTCCTCTTGCTCATCTTTTATTACTGTTACTCAAACATTCTCCAGCGTACTTAAAGTATTAATTTAAGGGCAATGCAACATTACAAGGTAGTATAACACTAATAACAGCATACATTAACAGTACCTGATCACAAAATTAAGAATAAGTATATTGTAATGAAAAACTAGATCATCAGAGCCTCCATACAGTATATTAGATAAAAATAAAACATAATCAGTTAGGGTGGCATATAATCAGCACTCATAAAGTATTTGAACAGTATACGATTATATGAGTAGGGGCTGCGCGTGTTTTTCAGGTCATTGGGAAGATTGTTCCAAAGATGAGCAGCTGAGTAAGCCAAACTATTCTTAAATAGGTCTAGCCTGGGCTTGGGTACCTGTAATTTGTTTAAGCGCTGACTACGTCTTTCATTATATTTTAAAAGTGGCCAAAGATACTTTGGAGCATTCTGTGACAGGATTTTGTGAATAAATTTCGCTTTGTTAAATAGGAAGCGCTTCCTGAGGGGTAATATTTAAAGAAGACGGTAGCAAAGCATAGACACACATTGAGAAAACTTGTTGATAGCAATGCAAGACAGTCTTTGTTCTGAAGTCTACAGGGGGAAAGAAGTAGAGGAAGATTAAAGAATACATGCTGAAGTGAGTTAAAGACAGACATTACAGGGATAAGGAAGACATGGAAACACATTGCGGTGATGGCATTGAAGGAAGATGATTAATAAGATGATTAATAAGTCGCTAAAATGATTATGATTTAAAGACAAAGGAGATACAGTCACGTCAATGAAGAAGAGGTCGATGTGAGCTAACAGAGAAGATAAATAAAACAAGAAAGCTTCATGTTACAATAGGACCAGGGTGTTCATAGCGCGGCTCGCGCTAGCCTGATTTGCGCCTTTTATTTACCATCATCGTGTTCCTTTACGCTACTTATGGAATATGGAGTCACCACTGCAGCCTCCCTTAAAAGAAGCCTGCAACAAGAAGCCACATGCGCGTGCAGCAGTGGTCTCTGTGGCACATTGTTGTACATGATTAGGGTGCCAGCCTCATGCACACCATCATTTTAGTCTCGCCTTGTACGAGGTGCATAACGGTGCAGTAGTCCTAGTCTTCTTTATCTCTTCAGAGATCTCCGGGAGTTAAATAAAAAGTGCTACATAACACTAAATAAAAAGTGCTACTTAACACTAAATTATCTTCGAAAAAGATTATTTTATATATTTACCACAGAGATGCTATAGAAACATTACTAGGGAGACGAGATACCAGTGACATTCATTTTTAAGGCACATAAAAAAAAATGGTGACATACAATAATATGATCAATTTTTTTTCTCTACAATTTTCTCCAGCCTAGTTGGTCACCCCTGCGATATGATCACTATGGATTTGCACTTTGTGTTGAGAATACAGCGAATATCTATATTGCAAAACATATGTATAACGATCATCTTGTTTTGCGGGAGCTCACATAAAGAATGGGTTCCTGTCGGACGGTGCCCTGTCATGGTGTAACAACTTTAACCTTCACATAGAGGCCGGATGACAACCACCAGGAGGCTAATTTAACGAATACAAATATGGAGAGGAACACAGCCATTCAGTAACAGTATGGAACATAATGATTGATGCAACATACACTTCTGGAGAGTGCGAGGCAGGGAACAAAAAATAGATAGATAGATAGACAGATAGATAGATAGATAGATAGATAGATAGATAGATAGATAGATAGACAGACAGATAGATAGATAGATAGATAGATAGATAGATAGATAGATAGATAGATAGATAGATAGATAGATAGATAGCAGACAGACAGACAGATAGATAGAGAGAGAAAGAGAGAGAACGTGCGTGTATATATAGGGGTGTGTTACTATCAATAAATATGGGCGTTACTCACTCATTTTCCTTTCTTTCGCTCCTTACGGAGCATGGAACCAGACTACAGCTGGTCCCTTTGAAGGAAGCCTGCGTCAAAGCCACCCCCAACTCTTGTTGCTGTGGTTTATGTAGCAATGTATTATATATGATGATGTTGCCACTCCATGCAGTCTTGTATTAGTGGCCTGCTACGACATGTATGAGGAAGTAGTAGTCCTACCCATTATCTAATCTCCAGGGTTGCCCCTCCCCACCCTCGGGAATTATACGGGGCACGGTGATATCAAATATGACAACATGGAAGCCATGCCAGTAAAAGGTAGTCCCAAAGCACATACTGCCGTAGGGAACTGAAGTGTTAGAGACTTCCTTATACTAGGTCCAGCGTTATGAACTGGGGGTGGCAAGTTTTGCCTTTCCTAACTCAAGAACAGAGACCGGTGCCCAGTTACAGCTGGGTAGACTAGAGTGTGACACTACCAGGTGTCCAACCCGGAACCAGGTAAGTTTGCCTGGAGAGGCCAACGTTCTAACCATTGTGACAATCGAACACTCGCCATATGCCAGAAGGGATTTACACAAAAAATGGGTTACAGTTGTCAGCATACATTACATGACAGATCCTACTTAACCGTCGGTATCATCCACAAATATTACGGGAAGGCCGATTTGCATAGGTGTAAATGTTGCCAAATATTTCACTGCATACTGATCTCACATTCTGTATCCCTCTGCCAGGTTTTAAGTATGACTTCTGAAAGTTTGAATAAAGCAGACCAAAGTTTCAGGTGTTCGTGTTTTTAAATTGTAAAATGTATTGTCTCTTCTTAAATGATTATATTTAATATTGTAATATGTGTCATGAATACGTTATCATTAATGTAACTGAAAATGCATGTAGTCTGCTTTTAGAGTATTCCGTATCAACACTTAAACTTTGCGTTGTTAAACTTGATCTTAAAATTTAAAAAAAAATGTTATGATACTACGCTGTGTAATTTTCGTTTTCGTTTGTCTTTATCGTCTCTAGCCTAAAATGCCACCCCCTACAGACCCAAGTAGAACAGTCCCAACTAAGATGGTTTGGCCATGTCTGCAGAATGGGAGAAGATCGGCTACCACGACAAGCATGGGAAACAAAGAGTCAAGGATCCAGACCCCGAGGACGACCCAGAGTCCGCTGGGAGGACAACATTAGACAATCTTTGAAGGACCGAGGACTAGAATGGAACCAGGCCAGGAGGAAGACAGCCGATAGAATAGTCTGGCGCTCTCTCTTCCAAACCTCTACACCTCACGGTAGAAGGGGAACGACTAAGTAAGTAAGTAAGTTAACTACACACACACACACACACACAGCTATGTGGCAACAAGACACACAAACGTGAAAAACTACGGTTAATTGGGTATGGGTCTGACCAACACACAAAGTTAAGTTTCTTTTGTTGTTTATTATCATTTAAACTTGACAACATCAAATATCTAAAGAAAGATCAAATAAAATCAGATTTACATACATATGAAAATAACAGAATAAATGTGCCCTCCCCCTATGGAGAAAAGAACCCAAAAAGTTAATAACCCAAAGGTCAAACGTTAGCACTATTTTACAGAATAGACAGTAAAGAAATAAGTTCCTACTATATGCTACCCAGTAAAGTTAACAAGTTTAAGCAAATCCAATTTTGGTAAAGTCCCTGTAACAAAGAAAAATTATTCACTCTTTCTTTCATACAGTGGCCACTCAATCACGCTTACCTACTCTTGGTGATATCCCTTGGAATTACAATATTTACTGACTATATATAAAAAATCAGGTTTTTTATTTCCCAAATTGGCCCCAGTCCATCCTCTAACAGATAACGACTAGCGAGGTGAACGCCAAATCTGGTGTGTGTTTTTCCTGGATGAATAAGTGTCACCGCCAATAGTCGATGTAGAAACCGTGATCTTGGGGTTCACAGTTAAAAGAGGAAAATACTTCCAGTATTGGGAAACATCTGGTTGCTGAAAATATTACAATTGATAAATGAAGGTAATCCTATCGGCTGGCTCTATTGTAGAGTGCCGATTCTGAAACAGCGTAAATTCTGGATGCTACACTTGAATACGACTGTCAGTAGTCGGGGGATAAAGGTTATTTTATCCACAACTCAGTGGGCTGATAAAATTGAAAAAAATATTGTTGGGTTTCGTAAGTCCAGTTAACTTTACAAGTTAAAATGTTTCTCATGTATCTTTGGCAAGTCCTTGCTCACAAATGAAATTGGTGACGCACAAGCCAAGAAAAGACAACATTAACCAATCAGTAAAGAAAAAGACCAAAAGAGCGCTGGACGCTCTTGATCAGGTCTGCTAGGAATAAAAAAACATTTATGGAAAGATGCTACTATTCTATATAGCTATATATATATATGCACACAGACGGGGACAAGACGATCTCTTATCCACTCCGTCAGTCCTGATTAAAGTTAAACGGCACAGGTGTTTTCCTTTACGCCTATACGGTCAGCTTTCGCTAGCGCTGAGATTAGGTCAGATGGAGTATGCAACTCTCCCGCCCCTCTCGCACCGGCAGTAAGCGTACAATGTTAATTATTATTCAATTATCCATACGCGCACTTACATAAATATCGCCTGTCGTTAATAGCTATTAAATTGTCGGCGTCTGTTTGTCATCGTATGGTATTAAATAATAGGCACTATAATAAATACACAAAATGAAATATAACGTGAATTCTTTTCTGTCACTATCCGTCGCGCCTAGCATATAAATCAGTCAACTAAAACCGTCTCTTCTTGTGTGAGAAAGCGGGTGGTGAAAATTAACATTATAACTGAACATCTGGTATAAAATAGCTACGCGTTATTTTATTTCACTAGTTTTACCAGCTAGAAAATCTAAGTGAATTATAATGGTAAAGCTAACACTTTTAATTGGTAAAAGGTAACCCTTTTAAACACGCAAACACTAATTTCTATTACCAGAATATCAGAAGGAAAGATCCCCACGAATGCTATTAACACATTTTCCACAATGGTTCTAGAACTACGTGCTTAGACTATCCAAAAATTCTGAGTGACAACTGATAGCAGGTTTAAGAAAACACAGTTTATATATCATCATGTTTCTCTGAAGTATAGATGATGTTATTTTTACCACTATTGTGTGTACCGGAGAATCAGAAACACGAGTTCCCCAGATACAAGTTTACGGTCGGCCCTTCCGTCGAGCGCTGTCGATCGTCATCAAAAAACTTATACGGGTAACGGGGTTCTCGAAGATTTTCTCTGTACGAATGCCCGCTTCCGAGATCAAAGAGCCCAGGGGTTTTTCTGATTCCCCCTGAGTACGAACTTCAAAGGGTCTCAGGGAAAGATTTTGCCCGTGAGTCTACTTCACGTGCGGTCTCTCAGGTATCGCATGATTGACAGATAGGCTCGCGTGAGGAGACCAGGTAAACAAACCTGATTCGCTACCTGTTATGACTGACAGGTCACGAAAGTTTGTAAACTTCATTTGATTATGTTCAAAGAAAAAGACGTGGGTGAAAAAGTGAGTAAACACAGGCTGTAAATGCATGGTTTTGCTAGCAAATCAAAGAACGCTACGAGGTCACACCTGTCAGATTACTGTAGGCTCTCTTTCCATTATACGTCACACTGAGACGGAATTTACATACCTAATCTCAGGCATAACCCTTGCTTTCTCAGAGGTCCGCGCCTGAGTTCACTTTTCGTCTTGTAAACTTTCGTGGGATTTCAATGCTGTTGTGGGAATATACCGATAAAATCATAATTTCCTCGTCAAATACCAAAGATAATGATTTCGAACTGCCATAATTACTTCTATTTGTAGTTGCTACTCAAATCCGAAAAGAAAGATAATGTTCCAGGCATTAACCATAAAGATAAAGCAAAATTTCACGTCTGCAATTCATAATTTATCAAAAAGACAATACAGGTATACCTCGGAGATATTGCGGGTTCGGTTCCAGACCACCGCAATAAAGCGAATATCGCAATAAAGCGGGTTATACCTATTTTTTTGGCTTCCCAGTGCATATAAAAGCCAAAACTCATGTTTACACGATGTCTATTAAGTGCACAATAGCGCTAGCTCTTAAAAAAAATGTACTGTAAACTTAAAAATACTTTATTGCTAACAAAAATGCCAATCTTCATCATCTGAGCCAAAATCTATCGGAAGAAGAAGGCACGTTCTAATAAATAAATGTATATTAATTTGAAAAAAAAGCGCAATATTGTGGCAGAAATATTATGATTAATAAATTTCAGATATTTATTCTTTATTCTGCACTTGCCTTTTACTTCGCTTTCGCTCTTTTACCCTTCTTTTTTTGCATACGCTCGATTGTTAAGATATACTCTCCCATTCATACCTTTGTCTTCTCCTTTCTAATCTAGCAACGCATTTTATTGCTGTTAAGCTAAGTTCTTTGATGAGACCGAATCCTGTTAATTCGTTCTCGACAGGGATAAGATGTAAAACTATCGTCTATTATTTTTCTCTGATCTGTCCGCCTATAGTTAATTATTCTCGGTGAAAGATTTGAGATGAAAGACATTGATCGCTGGGAACGGCCATATGAAGCAGAACGTGTAAAACGCACACTGTGAGTTTTATTGCCGTTGTCTGATCAGATCGAGAGAATGTACTGCAGGTGTTAAGTCTGGTCTCGGTAAGGGTGTGTAGAATTCGTTTCACGCGTAGAGTGAGCAAGGAAATATGTAAATCTGGACGTAGGTGCTAACATCTGGCAAATGAGTCGGGTCGGGTTATAGACGTAACCTTCCCCTGATTTCGGAGAGATATATACTCCAGAATTCTAACTTAATTCATCCAGTACAGCCAGAAAGACTAGAACCATCTAGCTTTCGATTCCTAAGATCTCTGTTAATAGAAGCATCATTTAGTTGGTCGATTGGAGATCGTTTTACTTCTGCGCTAATGGTATATATATATATATATATATATATATATATATATATATATATATATATATATATATATATATATATATATATATATATATATATATATAGTAGTGTTGAGTGATTTTAGTGGTAGATCGCCTATTTCTTTTTTACATAGTTTAATTTCTGTGCAGAGGGATTAAATGATAAGTCAGTTATATTCTTTAAGTTACTGTGTTACAGTGGAGAGCAAAATAAATTAAAATTTCTAGCTAAAACTCATACAGCTATAAATAAATTTAATTAAATTGCTAGTAACCAGTCAGAGAATAGTTTTACCATCTAAATTAATGCACTGATTCATCATTGAGTATTGACGAAATACGTATGTATTTCTAATTCATGATGATTGATTTTTGTAATGACTATAATTTATTTCACGGAAGTTTAAACGATGAGACAAGCGCTACGCTTACAGTCTCTAACTTAAAGTTAATAACCGAAGTGAATATTATGTTTTACGCGAGGGTAGGATAGGATGTGTATAATATTATGTTTAAGTATTCTGTATGTTTCTTTTTCTTTATACAGTATTCTGGGTAAAGCCCAACATCTACCAGCGGTTTCAGTATATGAGTAGAACCTAGAAGAAACATTTTTTGTAATTTAAATAAGTGAGTTTCCAAGTTATAACCTGTATGGCATTGTGTTTGCATTCAGAAAAAAAAGACAGAGTACTCATCTCACGAACTTTAATACTAAAATGCAATAACTGGGGCTATCGAGCCAGATTATAATTCTTCCCAACATTCTCATTGTATATTCAGCTCCTGTGGCGAGAGAAATTACAAGCAGTAACATTTCCGACGTTTTTGACTAATTATGGTGTGACCAAGAATTTTACATTTGAGAGAAGTTACCAACCTGTCATTTTCCTAAGTAGTGGAAACCTCGTGATTCTGACACTGTGAGCCCGTTTAAACTTTCTTACCCAAACTGATTCAAGTGACCTTAACAATAATCTTAAAATATAATTGTGAAGTGAATGCTCCCCGAAACATTGGAAGAAACCTGTATCTGCAGAGCTGGGATTCTCTTTATCAAAAGAATACAGATTCACTGTAGAGAAGTGTCCTGAAGTTTGCGCCAGACGGCGAGAAACACCACGTGTGTAGGTGAGAAAGTATGTCAGGGGCCCCTGCTGAATGAACAGAGAGAAAGCAGAATGAGTGATTCTTTCATTTTTTATATTCATGCACCCACTTTGTAATTTCTTTATGCAATTTTTGTTGCAAATGCTGATTTCCTCTTAGGATAGATTAACATATCAACTCTGTACTTAACTATAGAGGGAAATCCTAGACCATAGCGTATAAATCTGTGACTCTTTGGGGCTATAACTTTTCTTCTAACGGGATAATTGGCTCAACAGGAGGGAGAAAGGATTATACCTATGGGTCTATTATTCTTTTAGTTATTCATTAACCTATGTGTATTTATATGTGCTTGATAAGCAAACTTATTTGTTGTGGAACATTTTCTTTATGTTAATAAAATTTACATAAACTTTATTCAAGTGTGTCGGTCAGCTCGTTCTAAAATATCTATATTCCATTGTTATAGTTTTTCACGTCTGTGCGTCTAACTGTCGTCACTTATGTGTGTGTGTATGTGAGTGGTGCTATATATATATATTACTATATATGTTCTAATAGACTGTCTGACTAAACTAGTCCTGTTGTAGAAGATAGGCTGACCGAGAGAATTCTCGCGTTCAGGGACAGACTCTAATTAGTTTCCACCATCTCACTCGTGAAAATCTATTTTCTTTACATTACCTCTCACTGAGCTATCACCTGTTCTAATCTATTCAGAAGGGACCAATCTATGTCTTAATTCCCCTACCGAAAATCTACGACAAATATCTGCGAAGCGCAATAAAGCGAGGTATACCTCTAGTTTACGTGGCAATTCCAGAGTGTCTTGCCTGTGTTACGACACCCATTCAAAATGAAAATAAAGTCCTCTGCTTTTTTGTTTGCACTCATTCAGGCAAGCTTTCATGAATCCTAAACCTAACCATAAACCCTAACGAAGTTGGCGACTTTTTTTGTGATTTTGAAGAGCACGACCCACTATTTCTTCATTTCGACCATATTTACAGGGGCGGATTAAGGCCAACTGATGCCATAAGCACAGCCCAACAATGATGCCCCCCCCCCGGCACTTCCAGTGCTTAACTGACGAGAGATTAAGACTCCGTAAGTGTTGATGGTGAAATAAGAGATTGAAAATTCAATTTTCTTCCAGGCCAGACCGCATAACTATATTAAATGAATAGGTTTTTAAAAATGTTATTTAACACTAATAGCAGTAAGGAAGATAAGCAAATTATTTACTTATAACTAGGGAAACACGGCCAATAAAGATAATTACCAAAAAAATCGACTAAAGTCACGTGTGGCAGTGAAAGAGTTGAGAGTTATGGGAATTGATAGCTAGGGGAAAAACTCTGTGGTGCCCCCTTCCTTTGGTGCCGTAAGCACATGCTTCTTTTGTTTAATGGTTAATCCAGCCCTGCATTAGCCTTTTATTTATGGCAGTCACAGAAATGATGGTTAGTTACCTTCCTGGGAGTGCTTGGCGGTTACAAACTAGGCAAGTATCGATTCCATACGCAGTGGAGAAAAATATGGGGGGAGGGTGGAAGAGGGGGCCTAAAGCCATTTTAAAAAAACGAAAGCACAAACCAGCGGTGCAAATCCTTCATACCTTACAACACATTTAAGTGCGGGTATCACGGCGTAGATTATAATGTCGCTCCGTGGATCATAACTTCAAACATTTATTGAAAGTATAAAAAAAAACTATTTAGAAAAGGAATAACATATCCAGCTCAGCCCGCGGTATATTATAATTATTCATTTTTAAAAACCTTGTTAAAACCTAAGTGATTATTAAATCTGTTATTTGTAAATATACAAATTTAACGTCGATTTAATCATTTTGAATGTACTGCATGTTTGTCTCAGTGAATTTGCTAAATACACTTTAAACAGAGCTATACTTATAAGAAGAATTCCACTGAGTAAATCAGGGTGAGGGCTTGAACGAGCTGAAATTAATAAGTGCTTAATTCTTCATAAAAGGCGACAGATCAGATATAAGTTAACAATTGCCCTGCCCAACGCAGCATTGTTCTTGACTTCTGAAATATCTTATGAACACACCCTTGAGATAGAAGCATCATTATCCTTCTATCTACAACTCTGCCAAGACTAATCTTGTGCGAAGGTAGACATCTTTGAAGACCCATATGTAGTGAAATCTGTGAGATAATCGCTTATTTCAGTAATATTTTAGTCCTATAATAATAAATACACCAGCCCTCAGGTGTCTGACTATTTTCATCTTCAACGCCAGTACAGCGCTGCCTTGGGTGCAATGGGAATGCTTAAAAAAATGACCCGCCGTGAAAATCTAACGTTTTTAGTTTCGGTTTCGAAACGTACAATAAACATTTTAACATCTCGCCGATCTGCTGCACGAAACGGCGGTAAAAGCTTATAATTAACGAATTGCCAGAACTGTGTGGCCAAACTGGCGTTTGAATTAACGTAATATGTTAACTTTAACACTAAAATTTGTAATAATTCGGACACTTCTCAGTAGTAAGAACGAGACGATTGTAATAATTAACGCCAACACTACCAATGTTTTGAAAAACTCCTCTTCGCTCTCCTCGCGGTCTCTTTAATATATACACGCTGTGAGCAAAGCCAGCAGAGACAAACACACAGACAGTTTTTCATTTCCTCCTAGCGGTAAAATTCTGACGTCACTCAAACTAGTTGGTTATTTGTATAATGAGAGAAATGTTAGAGACGGGGGGGGGGGGTGGGGGGGGGGGTGGGGGGGGGGGAGGGGGGGGGGGGGGGGGAGGGGGGGGGGGGAGGGGGGGGGGGGAGGGGGGGGGGGGGGGGGGGGGGGGGGGGGGGGGGGGGGGGGGGGGGGGGTGGAGATGGCCGACTTGTGTATAAGTTATATGTGACGATTGACATTGACAAAACTGAAAATCTAAACCATAAGGAAACTGACCATAAAAATCATATAGTAGGATAGCTTAGTGTCCCCTGAGCAAAAATATGTTTTAAAAAATATGGTAGTCCAAGTATTAGGTAAAAGGGGGAGATAGGGAAATGTTAACTAAAACTAAACATCTTTTTCTATTGGCATAACTAACGCAGACTGACCAATGGACTACGAGGCACATAGTTTGTTTGGAGTTTGTTTTTGTTTTTTCAAACTAAATTAAAAAATAATTAGTAGTGCCTGCTTTCATTGGTCGGCTCTAATAGATATTGGCAAGAGGCATAGTGGTTTCGTGGCCATTTTACTAGAAAATTTTATGCAAACAACTACGTTGACAGCCGATGTGATAATTGTAAAATTAACTACTAAATTCACTATCTGGACGGGGCAGAGCAAAACTGCGGCCATATTCTTTGCCAGTCAACGTTATTTGTGACATATTTCTTTGAATTTGTGGTAAGAATGCTTTATGTATTTACATGCTTGATTAAAACTGAAAAAGTTAGATACTGCTGTGGAAAAGTGAAGGACATGCCGGAAGCAAACATTATTGAGTCCTCACATTGAACTGTATTTGACTTGCATATTATTATGATTTTATATTAATAATTTTGTATTGGAAGATGTTAGTAAGCCTCAGTGTTCTATGAACACTCGTCAACATGCCTAGAGCGTTTATAATTTAGAAAAGAAAAATCATATAAAAGGAGATGTCGTTACTCCACGTTATTGGATTGAAGCAAACTATGTAAAAGTATAGTGGCGTATCTGCCATAGAGACCTGAGGTGGGGTCACAGAAAGGTGAGAGTCATAAATTAGGGGCTGATGCACATGAATGCACACGAGGCTGACCCCATACCGTCATGTATACATAGGGATAAGAAGTTGTGAACAGATATGAAAAGGCCAGGGTGTCTTTTTATTCCAGGGTTTTTATTTTCTGTTACCATCCGGTGACAGGAAACCTGATGAGTGAGTGAGAAGAGAAAAGTCTCCATTATAAAGTTTATGCTGTCATCAGATAGCCTGAAGGAGCTTGTGTGTGTGTGCTGAGCTATACTGACTTACTTTCGTCATACCAAAGATCCCAGGTGATACGTTAACAGCTGGGACATCTGACACTTCATCCAAATAAACTGGTTCTTATCAAAATTGAACTGAATTATACGGGGCATGAAGAAAACAACAGCTCCTCATAACCAATGACAATCACTAGCAACTATTAAAGTTTTAGTCTGTGAATACACCTACAGGAACTCTATAATAACATATATTCATAGGACCAAGAGTCCATATTTTTAGTTAAAGCATTATATGTAAATATATTTCATTTTCAAAGACCTGTCCAAAAGAGATGGCGGGACAGGCAGATTAAATTGTACAAAGAAAACAACATTCAAATTTTAAAGAAAACTTTAACCACAGTCTTATTTCATTTTCTTATAGTGAGTTAAAGTGTATTGTGTTGATGTTCCATCATTTTCATTTCACCCCTAGACACTAGAGACATCATACACCAGCCACTAGAATCAAAATACGGACTGTGTGAAATCTAGGGAGGTAGCGTTATAATAATAATAATAGCCCCTTCACCAAGCCAGCGAAGTCTGCGCTGTCTAAGAAGCGTATACATACTTTGAAGGCCAGCACGTGACAACACCTCGACATTTGTCACTTTATCTTTCCACGAGATGCCGAGGATGCGGCGTAGACACCGCAAATCGAAGGCCTTGAGCCTTCTTTCTTGCTTAGCATAGGTCGTCCAGGTCTCGCTGCCATATAGGAGTGTGGTGTGACGCAGGCATTATATACCGCAGCTTTGGTCTTCATTGTGAGTTTAGAGTTTCCCCAAAACACGCGATGTGAGGCGGGCAAAGGTAGTTGCAGCTTTGCCAATGCGGCTGTCGATTTCTGTATCCAGTGAGAGTTTGTCATTGATGGTAGACCCTAGGTATGTGAAGTGGTGCACCACTGCCAATTCATAGTTATCGATAGTGATAACTGGTGCAGCACCCACATCCTGACTCAGCACATTCGTTTTCTTTAGACTTATTGTGAGGCCAAAGTCCTTGCATGCTTTAGTGAAGCGATTCATCAAGCTCTGAAGCTCCTGTTCGCTTTGAGTTAGGGAGGTAGCGTTAAGTTCCCTGATAATATATATCATCATCATCATCTTTTTTAGAGTCAGGGACCTACATGTGCTTGACCTCACACAGTTGACACAGACACAACTATCTTTCTTGTTAGGTATAACATCTTAACCTCCCCAGCAAATTACACTTGCTACACCATATTAGATACTTTTGAGTGTTGGCCACTGTTGGGCCACTACTGCAAAGCAGGGGATGCAAATTCTGTATCCTTTCATTCGCACATTTAATTTTAAGCATTAATGTAAAGGCATGTAAGATTATAAAGGTAATATAACAGCATACATTTACAGTATCCAATCATAATCAAAATTAAGTACGTTTTCTAAAAACATTCAAGAAATTAATGAAAACAAAAACGAACAAACAAACACAAACAAACAAACAAATAAATCCAAAACATTCATCCAGTAAATCCGACAATAATTCGAACATATCAGATTGGGGTGGCATAGTATTAGAACTCTTGAAATATTTGAACAGTCTGCCATTTAATGTGTTGGAACTTTGTGTTTTTCTTTGCCCTCCCTAACTCAAGAGCAGAATCAGATAGAACGATCGAACGAACTTTATTTTCAAAGGGTTTAGAACTGGGCACGCAGGCCTGTCTAATATTCTGCCCTTCCTTTTTCTTGTCTTTCATAACTGAATCCATTTATTCTCACATGCTTTTTAAATATTCGTTTTAAATAATAAAATAAACAAAATTTAATACAATACAATACAATCGTTATACTGTAACAGTACCAAAACTGTTACACACATTTACAGTACCTTATCACAATCAATACTGAATAGGTAAAATAATCCTTAAAATCTACATATGCTATTACATAATGATTTTGATAATGTCAAATATCTGCTACATAACAGAGAAAGAAAAGGGTGCCGACCACTGAAAAGCACGTAATAAAGTCAGTACAACAACTGTCACAGAATACGGCCGTAGTGGACAAGAGAGCGACCCAAAAATTATGTGACAAGAATGCAAGATAAGTGAGAGTGGAAGGGCAGAATGTTAGACGTGCCTGCGCGCCCAAATCTTAACTCCTTGAAAATAAAGTTAGTATCCATGCTTATATACAATTCTGCAGAAGTGTCACAGAAAATAATATTTTTCCTCTTTTTTAAAAAAATAGTGTAGTGAATTTCTAAATACAATATCTAAATTAGAATATAACAGTATAGTGCATAAAGGCAAAGATAAGAAAGTATAAAAAAATTTCTGCTAGAACGGTTGGTGTCGCCTATGCCTTCAGATTATTATTTGCTAACGAATAGCCGAACAAAACGGTACCCAATTTTTCAAATTCGTCCTTGACATAAACACCCACTTTTCCAAGTTCTAAGAAATATTTGCCTAAAATGCATTGTGGAACGAGGAGGGGCAAGGATAGATGAAAATGCTAATTCGTTTCGCAGTGATTTCAAACTAAAAGCCAACAACAACACAGTGGCAAGCCTTGCCTTAGGGGTTTCTCCAATACGATGAAAAAGTTGGAAATGTATACACTACGGTCATGGAAACACGTTTAGCTCTTATTGTGAATAACCTAAGCTCTCGTATTTAGCTTGAAAGAACATGGGAAAAGAGTGAACGAGAGGTAGTTTAAAAATAAACAACTAACATAGAAAAAAAGATAGAATTTTGAACCAAACCACATAGCCCCTTGAAAATCGTATATTCGTGTACCTGAAGACTTGCTGACCAAGAATATGTTGTTAGTTATCGAAATAGTCCCTTAACTAATCAAATATTGATAAAACAATACACAGAGATCAGAGATACTGTCAGGTCAAGTCATATCTGCTTAGATTGGATCGCATATTTTTGGGAAAAAAGTAGGTGACAGATAGGCTAAGATATTACGGTGAATCCGATTGGGTGGAATTTGAAGTGAGGAGAAATATTATTGGCTGACCTTTGAATAAACATAAATAGCCTAGTAACGTAGAAAGGTTTGAATGATATTTTTTTGAAAAGACTGTTTACACTGTAATATTAAGAGTGATTGGCCAACTGAGTCGATATTGTCAGAACAAGCGTTAGGGGGGACGCCATTTCTTGAAAAAATTATACCAGTGATTGATGAGATCAGGCTGTGCTTTCAAATACAATTTCTAGGCAGCCCTGACAATATAAAACAGATCGAAAACTGTGTCAGTCATCGTCACTGTGTATTTCATTGAACAAATTGTGAGGTCCTGGGTACTGACGTTAATGTGGTACCAAACGCTTGAAAACTGATTGAGATTCAGGACTCTGTCTGAATAACTGTGAGCCCATACCAGTATAGTGTGCCTTTGAGCCTTAACCCAATAACAGGGAACAGACCTCCAATCCCAAGAAGGCGCAGCAGAGGATATAAACGTATTCTGTTACTACCTGTACATCAACTATCCAATTTTATAAGTAACTTGATTCAGTCCAAACTGACAGCTCAACAAAACTTAATTCCCTACAAAGGATCATATAAATACAGTGACATCAGAATAAAACTGGGACAAAATATTTAAAAGACCCCACAAGATACAAACGAAAACAAACATAAACTAAAAGGGTGTGATTTCAAACAACAATACTAAGGGGGAACTCAGACCAGGTATTACCTTAATGTAGGATCATACCAACTAAACATACTATATTCGATATTATAATAATTTTTATATGTATGGACTGAAGATCCACTGTGTTTTATTGATTTGACTGATGTAAATGATTCATTTTTGATTTCACTTTTTTTGATTGTCAGTCCTGGTTCAAAATAAATTAGAATCAGGATAATACAATTGTCAAAATTTATATTTAACACAAATTTTTAAACACATTCAAAAAATTAAGTTAGCCTTTTAAAGAGTCGTTTTGTAATGTTTTATCAATTGTGGTAGTACTTGTGTGCTGTTGTGAATCAATAAACTATTGATGTTTGTATGTTTGTTAGATATATTGTACATTACACTTACCTTGCATAACCCTAGACACTACACAAGTCATTTAAAAATTTAATAAATATAAATACATTTTGTAATGATGAGTTAAAAATGGGTGGTAGCGGAAGGAAAGGTATCCCTGAAAAGTTCACAATACTATTGGGTAAATTCATGGACCCTTTCATAGCTAAACTCATATATTATTACAATAATAATAGACCTAACAAACCAACAACCAATTCAGAACATCAAAATCCACCACATATAATTGGGGTCTCGCTCGCTAGGGGATTAGAAAGTTCTCATAACACCAGCTATATTGGGTAAGTTATGCCTTCCTGGGATTTTTTAAATTCTTAAAATTTTATCTATTATATTAGGAATCTCAGATAGTATAAAACTAAAAAGCATTCGTTTTGGAGAAATTAATAGTAGTTGAGCTATCAGTGCCTTTGTTGTTTCTTGGTTATCATTAGAATTTATTCGCATAATTAGAGATTTGTTTTGTTAGAAATTTAAGGTTGCATAGTAAAATGGATGATTGGCAAAGTTTCGATCTGCTGCTGTGCTGACTGCTAAGGAAATGAACTTGAGGGTCTGGCTTTTTGATCCAATATGTAAACTTAGATGTGACACGTATATTGAAAGGGAAGATAGGAAGTTAGCAGAAGAAAGAAAATTACAGTTACAAATTGAGGCTGACAAAGAAATTAAGAGGTTGCAGATTGAGGCTGACAAAGAGGCTAGGGCATTGGAGGCTGAGGCTAAGAAGTTACAGATAGAGGCAGAAGAAAAGAGACTAGCTGCAGAAAGAGAAGAAAAGAGACAGGCTGCAGAAAGAGAAGAAAAGAGACAGGCTGCAGAAAGAGAAGAAAAGAGACAGACTGCCGAAAGAGAAGCAGAAGAAAAGAGATTGCTGCAGAAAGGGAAGATAGGAGATTACAGAGGGAGCAGGAGTTAAGACTAAGGGAGTTGGAAATTCAAGGCCATGCTCCTGAAAATGGTGCCAGCCCCTTTGCCTCAGATGCCACTACCAGTCAGGGAGCTTCCACCTCAGCTATGGGCTTTCATGTAGACCATTTTGTTGAAAGGACGATGACATAGAGGGGTATTTAGTAGTTTGAGCTTTAGCTATACATATGGGTTAGAGTAGAGAGAGAGAGAGAGAGAGAGAGAGAGAGGTGGAGCCTCATGTAATCCCAAGGGGTTAGAGGAACGGCTTATGAAGTTTAGGCCAAGATTGTGCTGAGAGACAGGGACACCCCCATATTATGACATGCTAAAGCAGGCTCTTTTGTTAAGATATGAAAAGAACGCAGAATTTTATAGAAACAAATTTAGGAATGCTAAACTACTGTCAGGTGAAACCTATCACCAGTTCTCTGCACGGTTAGAGACAGACTTGGAGAAATGGACTTCTCTGGGGAAAACCCAAGGGGAAAAAATGATGATCCTTATTGGAGCCAGCTTTAAGGGAGAGGTTCCATGGGGGCTTTTCCAGGGGGAACCCTGTACCAAAAGGTTCTCATTGGGAACAAGGGGGTTGCAGAGGGAGGTCTGGGGTTTGGAGTTTACTTAAATGGGTCGTGGAAGGAGGGTATCAAAAGGCAGCCCAGACAGAGGTAGTTGGTAACAAAAAGAAACAGTTAGACAATTTTAAGGAACCTCAAAAACTTTAAATAAGTTTGACCATAGAGACCAGAACAAAGGTAGCAATATTTTGATAGGCACGCAATGACCTATAAAAAATAATACCTCACAATTCAATGAAAGGAAATATGATGAAAGTGAAAACCTTTTAACAAGGAAGAGGATATTGAAGTTGTGTAGGATGGAAACCATAACACCGAAGTGTGTAAAAGAGACCTGTGTTACATGGGGCCACGCTTCAGACCAGATCAGTCTAAAAAGGAGAAGATAATCCGAATAAATACCATCCAGATGAGATGCGGAAGGCGCAAGGCGGAGGAAGATTTGACCTCAAAGCCTTGTTTATGAAATTGCCAATCGTCATACTCCTCAGGCAAAGGAACTTCTATATGAAGAGCAAACTGATAATATGAAGGCTGGAACTGTATCCATATGTAAGGGACAGATGGTACTTCTAAAAGGTATGGGCAGAGGTAATAACGGAGCTTACATGTTGGGAAAGATGGGGACCATGAGAAAAATAGTACCATAGCCAAAAAGATGCTTCCACAAAATTATTATTGGACCGAGGAAATGATTGACAATGCAGGATTTTTGTAATAAGCATGTGGAACTTTTGCATGAGGAACTCCCACAAGTGAGAAAATTGATTAGGACATGACACGCCACGGGGCAACTTTAGGCCTGGACAATGGAAAGAAAAATAAAAATAATAATGTAGAAACAATGTGGAATGGGTAGCCCCCTTTCAACAGACTGTTTCACTTGGATGTTTATTTTACAATGGCCTCGATGCAACGAGTACAAGAATGTTTTACCCCAGGCAGGATAAACCGACAATCCTCGGTCGTTCATGTGTACTGGGTGAAATAAATGAGAGAGAGTCTCTCACAAGGAAATTTAAGTGGATAAGAATATCCAAGAAAAATATTGGTAGTGGTCGATTGTGAATGATGATTTAGGTAGAAGTCTCACTATAATGGGGCTTGTTTTTTTTCAATGGAAGAGACCATTAACCGGTGCTGGAAAAAACAGGTCAAACATTAAAGGTCCATATGTAGCCTTGTTAGGAATAGACCGATGAAAAAAAGCAGATGAAAATATTATCATCATATCATTATGTGGAACGAGCTGACCACATCGTCTTAAAACTGGCTGGAAACTTGCAATGAAAATTTGAGGGACAAGCCTGGAAAGCTTGGCTGCCTATTACAATAAGGAGAAAGCGAAGGATCGAGAATTAGCTGTGGAGAGTAGGTGCTCTTCTACTGCCCGGCAGCCAGAATAATTGCAATTGGATGGCAAGGTCCATATACAGTTTAGAGAATGGTGTCTAGAACAAAATTATAGATGAGATAAGAAAGGGAAAGAGAAAACCTTATCATGGAATCTCATGAAGAAAATCTGGACAGAGGAAAACCAGGAAGAGACACACCTATTAACTTGGTTGTTTGCATGGAGATCAAAAAGGAACCACTCACTTCTCATGAGTATCCTTTACATCCTTGTGAGACCGCTGCACTAGTAAAAATCAGCACCACACGAACATAAAATCAGAGGGAGAGGGGTTTAATCTGGTTCTAAATAATAATAACAGACGTGTTTACGGACCGACCGTCCGGGGCATACAAATTTATTAGAGTATGATTGAAACTCGTAGACACAACACCCATCTGTATTGAAGCTATTTGATTCGTTCGCTAAGGAAAAAAGCTTTAAGGGAGGGAGATAGATTAATCTGTTGCAGAAGGGATTATCCGCCACAGTGAATCTCTTACAGTCAGTGTGGTTCTGTTGAAGAAAACCCTCTGGAGGAACACAGGCTGTGTATAGAATACAGGAAACTGAATGCGTCACAGAAGGTAAGGTGGGTTACATTACCTGATACAAATCGCTGTTTGCCAGGCTTGAATAAGCTAAAGATTTCTCTAAAGTGGATCTGAGCAAAGGCTACTCATCAGCATTCCAGTAAGCCGGAAGTCAAACCTTATTTAGCCTTTAGCACTCGGAAAGGAACTTTATGATTTAATATGTTGTCATTCAGGGCTGAAAAATGCACGTGTGTGTTTTCGAGGATGATGAGGGGAAAGTTATGACCCTTGAAGTATCCATGCATCACCAACTTCATGGATGATATTATCTAGCAACAGAAACATTTGAGGAAACACATTAACTCTCTTGAATATGTTGTTTGATCGACTTGAGGAGAGGACCAATTTGACAGCTAGACCGACGAAATGCTGTGTTGGATGTAAAGAGATGGAATTCTCTGGGACTCACTGTACTTCAGGGAAACTTGACCCATGACCCCAAGTACCTGGAGAAGTTATATAAGCTCCAAGCCCACAATCAAAAAAGATGTGCGATCTTTTGTCTCATTATGTGGTTTTAAAAAAAAAAAATTAATAACTTTAACTTCCATTTTTTATTGTCCCTCATTGACTGATTTAATGCGCAAAGGAATCGGATATATTTATTTGGACAGCGCGTTGTATTAGCATACCAGATTTGAAAGTAAAGCTCAAAGAGGCAATATTTGAAAATTTAAGCTGACTTGAGTCAAGTATTAATTGTGAGTGGAAGGTTGTAGTAATATCGGGTTTGGGTGAGCTCTATACAACGGTCAAATTCACTTGATGGGGGAATTAACCCCCAGTAGCATATGCTAGCGTAAGTTGAACACAGGAGACAAAAAATTTCAACAAGTGAAAAAGTATGTCTGGCAGTTATATGGGGTTATACAAAAGTTCAGATTTATCTTTTATGGAAAATCATTTAAGATTCAAACAAGAACATAATCCACTCGTATGTCTAGTCACAAGCAAGGCAATGAAAAATGCTAGATTATTATGTGGTCATTGCTCCTACAGCCATTCCTGTTTACCAAAGAGTACATTCCGGGGCGGAAAACCAATGTCGGCTTATTTATAAAGCAGACTTCCGCACGACGAAACATCGAGTAGTCACAGGCATAGATGTTAATTATCTATGTGGTATTTAGAAGTTGGAACTGACATATGAATTCGTCTGTTCTAAAGGGGGGAGATGTGTAGTGAATTTATAATACAATATCTAATTGTAGAATTATAACAGATAGTGCTATAAAGGCAAAGGATAAGAAAGTTAAAAAAAAAAATTTCTGCTAGAACGGTTGTGTCGCCTACGCCTTTAGATTATTATTTTTGCTTAATGATTAGTCCGAATCAAACCGGTACCAATTTTTCAAATT
>JAMPIV010022038.1:0-139567 GCA_024509875.1 Oreohelix idahoensis
CCTATTAGGGTTAGACCTTATCCTATACCTATACATTTTCAAGCACAGGTCGAGAAAGAGTTGGATGAGATGATAGATTTGAAAATAATCGAACCATCCACCTCTGCATATTCTTCGCCGATGGTTATTGTTCGTAAAAAAGACAATAACATACGTCTTTGCGTTGACTATCGAAAATTGAATCAAGTAACGAAGTTCGATGCCGAACCTATGCCTTTACTGGAAGAGCTACTTACTCGACTCTCCAAATCTCATTTTTTCACTAAACTTGATTTGTCTAAAGGATATTGGCAAGTTCCTTTATCTGAACGCGCCAAACCTCTCACGGCTTTTTTCAACACCTAGAGGTTTGTTCCAATGGAATTTTATGCCTTTCGGTCTTATGAACGCACCAGCTACATTCGTACGCATGATGCGCCGAATCCTATCTTATCGGTCAGATGTCATTGCATATCTAGACGACATCTGTCTTTTCAGCGATACTTGGGAAGATCACTATTCAGGGTTAGATGAATTGCTGTCTACTTTGCGTGAGCACAACCTGACAGCGAAACCCTCTAAAGCCTATATTGGTTTTAGCGAAATTTCTTTCCTAGGCCACCGAGTTGGTCATGGTTTCCTAAAGACAGAGGACCATAATACTAGTAAGATACTTAACATCTCAATCCCTAAGACTAAAAAACAGGTGAGAAGTCTGTTAGGTCTTATTCAATTTTATGGCAGATTCATTCAGAATCTATCCTCTATCATGGCACCTCTCTCAACACTTCTAAAGAAAGGTTCGCCTAATGTGGTCCACTGGTCTCAGGAATGCCAATGCTCTCTGGATAAGATTAAAACACTGTTTTCAACACCACCTATTTTAGTGCTACCCACTAAAGATAAGACATTCGTTCTTCGTAGTGACGCTTCATCCACTGGGATTGGAGCGGCACTAATGCAAGAGTACTCTGGAACTCTGCATCCTGTAATGTATATTTCCAGAAAACTTAATGCGGCAGAAAGGAATTATTCGGTTTTAGACCGTGAGCTATTAGCTATGGTTTGGTCGATCCTCAAACTACAGAGATTCCTTCTAGGCGCACATTTCATAGTAGAAACCGACCAAAAAGCTCTTACTGCTATACAGAGTAAGAATTTGAAGAGCTCGAGGTCTACTCGATATGCAATTGCTCTTCAACCTTTTCATTTCTCTGTGCGAGCTATTCGTGGATCAGATAATGTGATGGCAGACATTCTGTCAAGATGCCCACATGATTCCACATAACTATTAGGGCTTAGACTTCTTGATATGTCTAGTTCTATAGTAGTTACTTTTCTATATCATGATAGATACACATTGGTAATTTAATAATATAATGATTGTATCACTACATATCGGTTCATTGATTTTATTCACCGCTGTGCTTTGATGATTTTTTCTTCATAAATCATAAATTTAAGATATCTAATACGAAATGATGATATGAATTTTTTAGGCATTGTGTAATTGCCAGAATTGTATTATACTTTGATGACACCTTCCTGGAAAAATATACTTGTAGAGAAATAATTTCTCTCAGTTTATGAGACACATTCTCACCAGTCGCTCCATAAGTCGACTTAGCCTCATATTAGGCGTTATAGGTATTCCTGATATTTTCATCTGCGCATTATTCATGCGTTGTGAGCCTATTGTACGTTGCTCCTAGATGTATTTCAAAAAAAAAATGTTCCTTTTTTTTTTTCCCGGGAGGTGTGGTAAGACTGTTACGTGCAGTCTTTGATATCTTACAATATTATACATTGGTATACTTGTTATGTTCGCAAATATTTTGTAAACAAAATAGTGCTTAAGGGAAAGTCATTATTGAGTTACTTCCCTTGAAAGTTGTGTCGGCTCTTTCGATCGAACTCCGCGGATGAATCCATTTTACTGCGATTTATTCGTTGTTTGGGTAGTAATAGATTGTTCTTGCTTCAGAATATCTATGGCCTGAATTTATGTGTATTGTTTGTCTGAGTAGGACGAGTCTGTCTTATATCTGTATATCTTTACATATCTAAGTCGAACTATATGTTCTGTTGTCTCTAGAGAGGTCAAAGGCTATTCGGCGGATGTGTCGCTAGAGGGTGGTGTGATTTGGCTTCGTCCCGATAGGGACTGTGTTTTCTATGTCGGCTTGTCGCCGGGAAAAAGTGATCTCAGTATTGGTGGGGAAAGTGATAGTCGTCTAGACCTATCGTGTATGCTTTACCCCAGTGTTTATTTGTATTGCCAAGGAATGGCAGAATCATATTTCTGATACCAAGGTAATAATAGACACTCTTATGAACTCTCGTACGAAGCCACCATTTTCGATAGGTACGATTTGAATGTCTAAGAGAATATATTTGACTCGATGAAGAACGACTTCGATTCCTAGCAGCACTATATCCTGTAGAATGCAGTCAATTGTTCATGATCAAATCTACAGAGCAATGAAATGTTTTATGAATGACTAACTTTAGGACAGATTCATTATCTGTATCCAAACGTGAGTGACAGCTCACGAGTGAAGCCATCTTGGAACCAAACATGTAGTGACTTTCAAGAAGAGAAAAGGGATGCCCGTATTATCGCTTGATTAGTCCAGAGATCACTGCTACACATGAGAACCCGTTATTAGCGGTTCAATATTATTATATGGAAAAATATGTGCTGAACATTATGTTGGAGAATCGTCGCTAAACGAGATTAGGTTTAGAAGCCATCTGAAATATTGTTTATAAGCTGACGTGCTCAGTCAGTGAAGTCAGATGATATATATGTATGGGCGATACTGAGGGCTTGGCTACTGACAGTCCTTTATACTATTATTCTACATGAGTGCCCATGTAACATTGCAAGACCATTTATCCACTGTACCATGATATATTATGCCAACCTGTGATTTGTCACTATCTGTGCTGTCGAGTGTGTACGTCCAATTAAACTTTAGTAAAGGTACACAGTCGTTGGTGTCGATGACTTCCAGCCATACATGATGTGGTGAAGTGGGATGTTATAAATACTTATAGGGAACTTAGTGTACTGACTGAGATCAGCTGTGAAGGTATCTATATCTATTAAGAGTAGTGTATTATAGATAACCTTACTTGCTACCACATATCTATATATCTCAGTCAGAATTATTCTGGAATAGTGTGATGCTACGTTATGTGTCTAGGGTATGAGTATGGTGAAGTGTAAGTCACAACAACAGACAGATAAACAATTTAATTTAATCCACTACTCTTGACAACACTGTGACACTCACATACATATAACACTCTACAAAGATATCTTAAAAGAGTCACTGATAAACTTTCAAATAACAATATGTATTCATTACTGGCATGAATGAATATGTGTCCTGATTCAACTACAAGGGAACCAGGAAGCACAATCAATTTAAATTACAAGTTATGTACAGAATGTATTTAATATGAATATTGTAGTGACATATATTATTACAAATGTTCTATGTGTGTCAGTTGTGTAGTAGTAAAATGAGGTAATACTGGTTTTGTTTTGTTCAAGCTCTGTTGGTATTTGTCATCATGACTTCAATAGTTTGTCTTTAGGGACCAGTATTGGAGATGTTCACAGTTCCTGATTTTAAGACAAGTAAATTCCCCTCTTAATGTTAATTTTAAAAAGTCAGTTCAAGATGAGGGGACATAATGTTGAGCTCAGCTGGCCAATTCGCTTATCTGGCGTGATGGCGGCAGGAAAGGACTCCTCTGCTCGAATTCTCCTCTGGGCTCAGGAGACACCTCACTGATAGCTAAAAAGACCAAGGAGTATGCTGTCCGACTCTGGATTCAGCAAAGCTCTGACCAGGTGCTGCTCAGTACCATCAAGACCACTGTCCCTGAAATCAAGAAGGATGTACCTTCTACTTCATAACTAATTTATATTTTCTTTTTACACTGATCACAATACATCACAAACATTGCGTTCAGAGCGTTAGGCCAACAGTCAGCTTCATCTGAAATACGTTATACCAGCATTACCATCCTTAATGGTCACTACGCCTCTGCACTTCCAGCATTATTTCTGTCTAATCAATCATCCAGGTGTCAGTGTACTATTTGGCCATTCCATGCCGTTTTACTTCTCTCCGACACCCTCTGTTCAGGCTGGAGCATTACAGGCTTTACCTCACGTTGGCCACTGAACTACACATATATATACAGGCATAAATCAACAATTCACATTCAATTTTCATTAAAAGATATTGAATGGTTCAAGCTTACCACAATTCATACGAATAACACAGATACGTTGATTAGCAATGAATTCTGGCACAAACTGGCACAAATTTCCATCTGCCTATGTTCCAGGCTTTTATTGAGCAAAATATATGCTGGCTTCAACGCACTGATGCTTTATCAAGCTATTTTAAACAAGTGGTCTCGAACTAACGCTCCCAAGTGTGTATATCAGCGAGTCTGACCAATGAGCCCCGTTTCGACAAGTGTTTGAAAAAATGTTACCTTTCCCCGTCTCCCCTAACAACCAAGATAGTATTTATAGCCCGACCAATCGTGGTTAGGCTTTCATTTGTTGCGCTCCAATCAATTTGGAGTTTACATGGTAGGCCATTTCTGTAACGTAAATTTTTTTCAAACACGTTAAAAAAAAATCTTATGAGCAGAAATGATTTTATGCTGTCAGGCACCCCCAATATTTTATTTTGGGTATAATTTATTAATTCCTGGACTATTTGCGTAACGTTTTACATATTATTTGTCAGCAAGCCCTAAGGAACCCAAAAATACAAATTAAAGGAGCTACGTGGCTGCGTTCAAAATATGCAATTTCTTCTACCTCCTGTTTCGAAGATGTGCTGTCTGGGTACTGTTATGTTTTCAACCGTAAACCCATCTAATGTTATCTTTTCTAATAAGAGTCTTTTATGATTTATAAACCTAACTCTGGGAAAGGGTAGTGTATTTTATCACTGTCCGTCTGAAAAAGTTAGTGCTTGTAGACTTACACGCGTGATAGTAGTAATTGTGTATCGCGCGACGCGTGTTTAATGTTCGGCTTTCTGCCTCTCCCTTCTCGCTATCCTTTTGTCCATCTGTTCGTTCGTTTTGGTAACGTAATGTAGAAAAAGACATGAATGGAATTTAAAATTTAGGTCATTACGCAGTCTGCCTCTCAATGTTTTTCCAAGAAATACAGCACACGTTTCATTGAAGAAAGCGGGTATAGTACAGTAAGCTTTTACTATCAACGTGAAAGCGTTACAATTTGCAGACGAAGCAGAAAACAAGGGGGATTTCGAGTACATTCCTTGTGACAGCACTGTCATTTTACCATTGCTCTTCTCTTTATTAATTTTATTTGTCAGGCTTCATATTTACCTAATAATTTATATATGTGGATTAGAATATTTCATGACACCTCCCCTCTTAAAACAGACATTATATGTCAGTCCTTTATTCTATATACACATATAGAGAAATTTATTATTATTTCTGGGGTTTACGGTGATTCTCATCACACGGATGGCGGCTTAAAAAATCCGCTCCCAGATTGGTTTTTCCAGATATATATTCAATGCTAAAATTGTATGGAGCCAGAAGCAAAGACCATCGGAGTAACCTAGAGTTCTCATGCTTAGCCTGTGCTAAAAACGATAAAGGTTTGTGGTCAGTTTGCAACTTAAATGCCTTCCCATATAGATAAATATTGAATTTCTTTATTGCCCATATTACTGCAAGACATTCTTTTTCGCTAGTTGAGTAGTTGATTTCAGCTTTATTCAACTTTCTGCTAGCATATGCCACTGGGCTTAATTCCCCATCCAATGCATCTGATTTCTGTAGTAAAGTTGCACCTAACCCAATATTACTTGCATCCGTCCTTACTATGAATTCTTGACTTAAGTCAGGTAATTTCAAAATGGGTTTACTTGTGAGCTTTTCCTTCAATTCTTGGTAAGTCATTTCACATTGTGGAGTCCATGTAATGCGATCTGGATGTCCTTTACGTGTCAATTCAGTTAACGGTGCACATATGGAATTAAAGTTTTTGATATACTTCTGGTAGAAACCACATAATGAGACAAAGGATCTCACGTCCTTCTTGGTTTGTGGTCTCGGGGCTTTCTGTAGTTTCTCTAAGTTCTTTGGGTCAGGGGTCATGTTTCCCTGATAAACTGTGTGTCCCAAAAATTCCAATTCTTTACATCCAACGCAACATTTGGTTGGTCGGGCTGTTAACTTTGCCTCCCTAAGTCGATCAAACAGCATGTTCAGAGAGTCAATGTGTTCCTCAAATGTTTCTGTTGCTATAAGGATATCATCCATAAAATTTGTTATACAGGGATTATTCAGAGGATCCAATAATTTTCTCATCATTCTAGAGAAGACACTAGGCGCATTCTTCAATCCAAATGGCAATCTATTAAACTCATAGTGTCCTTCTGAGGTACTAAAAGCTAGGTATGGTCCAACCTCAGGCTTTACTGGAATCTGATAGTATCCTTTACTCAGATCCACTTTTGAGAAATATTTAGCTTTATTTAGCCTGGCAAACAGCTGATTTGTATCCGGCAATGGATCCACCTGTCCTTCTGTAATAGCATTCAGTCTCCTGTAATCTATACAGAGTCTATGTTCTCCAGAGGGCTTCCTTAAAAGTACAACACCGGAACTATACGAAGACTCACTGTGCGAAATAATTCCTTCCTTCAATAGATAATCTATCTCTTCCTTCAAAGCTTTCTCCTTAGCAAACGGAATAGAATATGGTTTCATACAGACAGGTGTGGAGTCTATTAGTTTCATATCATATTCCAATAGGTTTGTATGCCCTGGTCGGTCTGTTAACACCTCTGCATGATTATTTAGAACCTGTTTGCACTCTCTCTTTCTGAGTTTTCGTTAAATGTGTACTGATTTTCACCTGTGCTGCTGTCTCACAGGGGTGTAATGGATATTCAAATGATGAAAGTGGTTCCTTTTTCATCTCCATGGCGATGGACAAGGTCAACAAGTGTGTCTCTTCCTGATGTTCTCTTTCCAAATATTTCTTCAGGAGATTCACATGATAGATTTTTTTCTTTCCCCTTCTTATCTATCTTATAATTTGTTCTAGACACCTTCTCTAGAACTGTATATGGACCCTGCCATCCAATTTGTAACTTATTCTGACTCCCAGGCAAAAGAAGCAGTACTTTCTCTCCCACAGCCAAATTTCTGTCTTTCGCCTTCCTGTTATAATAGGCAGCATGTTTCTTCCTGGCTTGTTTCAAATTTTCATTGGCAAGTTTCCAGCCAGTTTTCAACCGAGTGGTCAGCTCATTCACATATTGGTATGAAGATGTAATGTTTTCCTCTGCCTTTTCATCAGTCCACGTTCTTAACAAAGCTACATATGGACCTTTAATTGTGTGGACCTATTTGTCCATGCACCGGTATGGTCTCTTCCTCTTGAAGCTTTATAGTGATGATTTTTCCTCCCAGAATTATCATTCACAAAACGACCGCTACCAATTTTTCTTTTCCTGGGGTTTCCTCCCCACTTAAAATTCTTGATGAGAGATTTCCTCTCTACATCTTCTTCCTCCAGTTTGTTTAAGTCCGATTGAGGGATTGTCGGCTTATCCTGGGCTAAGACATCCTTTTGCACTCTCCGCATAGTGGCCATTGTAAAACAGTTAAGTGAAGCTTGTCCGTGAAAAGGGGCTTCCCATTCCATTTGGTCCACTTTATCAAATCTATTTTTCTTTTTATTATCAGGCCTAATTTTGCCCCGTGGCGTGTCCAGGTCCTGATCCATGTTCCCACTTGTGGGTGTTCCCTCATGTGCTATACTACACCTTTCTACAAAGTTCTCAATGTCCCATCTTGCTTTGGGCCAATAATAATTGTGAGCCACCTTTTGAATGATGGTACCTATCTCTCATGGTCCCCATCTGGTTTCACATGTAGGCTCCTTATTAATTCTGTCCTGTATCTTTTTGGAAGAACCAGCTGTCCGTGACCATGGGATCTAGTTCCGGCCTTCCTATACATCAACTTGTTTTTCATGTAAAAATCTCCCTTGCCTGGAGTTGTATGACAAGTTGACAATTTTCTGAAACAAGGCTTGAGTGTTTTATCCCCAGCCTGTGCCTTCCTCATCTCTTCTGGAGTGGTATCCAACATAATATCCTCCTCCTGTCTTGAGGTCGACCTGACCTGAAGGGTTGCCATATACACAGGTTTCCTTCTGCAACGGTCAGTGTCATGATTGTCCATCTGACAATTCTTACACCACCTTTTTCCTTGGTTGAAAGATTTTCTTTCATCATATTTCCTTTCATCGAATTGTGGGAATTTATTTTTATTGTCATACCGTGGCCTATCAAATTGGTGCTTACCTTTATTTTGATCCCTAGGATCAAATTTATTAAAGTTCTGTGGTGCCCTGAAGTTATCCACCTGTTTCTTTTTATTACCTGTTACCTCTGCTTGAGCTGCTTGATACCTTTCAGCAACATTTAGCAACTCACCCAGCCTCTCTGCACCTTGTTCCATGAGAAACTTTCTCAGGTCTGGAGCCATGGACTCTCTTAGTTGCTCTATAAGGACCATTTCCTTAAGATCTTGGGTTTTCCCCAGAGAAGTCCATTTCTCCAAGTATGTCTCGATTCGTGCAGAGAACTGGTGATAGGTTTCACCTGACAGTAGTTTAGCATTCCTAAATTTTTTCCTGTAAAACTCTGCATTCTTTTCATACCTTAACAAAAGAGCCTGCTTTAGCATGTCATAATTTTCCTGATCACCTCTGCTCATTTTTTGCAAAAACTTCATAAGCTGCCCCACGAAGTCCCTGAGATAACTTTAAGCTCCACCTTTCTCTCTCTAACCCATACGTGGTGGCTAATAGTTCATACCTATTTATATAGCTCTCAATATCATCGTCTTTCTCAACAAAATGATCTAAATGAAAGTTCATAGCTGAGGTTGAGGCTCCCTGAGTAACCGTAGCATCAGAGGCAAAGGGACTGGCACCATTTTCAGGAGCATGGCCTTGAAACTCAAACTCCCTTAGTCGTAACTCATGTTCCCTTTGTAATCTCTTCTCCTCCTTTTCTGCTTCCCTCTCTGCAGCTAATCTCTTCTCTTCTCTTTCTGCAGCTAATTTCTTCTCTTCTCTTTCTGCAGCTAATTTCTTCTCTTCTCTTTCTGCAGCTAATTTCTTCTCTTCTCTTTCTGCAGCTAATTTCTTCTCTTCCCTTTCTGCAGCTTGTCTTCTTTCCTCGGCTTCCAATGCTTTAGCCTCTTTGTCAGCCTCAATCTGCAACCTCTTAGTCTCAGCCTCAGCTTCAAATTGTAACTTCTTAATTTCCCTTTTAGCCTCTAACTTTCTTTCGGCTTCAAACCTTCTTTCTTCACGTTCAATAAATTTGTCACATTCCGTCGTGACATAGGCAACCATAACTTGCCCATCTAATCCTAACTCTTTTGCAGTCTGAACCGCAGCAGATCGAAATTTGGCCAGGTCCGCCATTGTCTATTATGTAAATTTATACAATGTCTAACCAACAATTCAATCTCTAATGGACAACACAGGCACCGTGAGCTCAACCTTATTTAATTCCACCCAAGGATACCTTTTAATTCTTATATTCCCTGAAGTGAATTACCCCCAATATTTTTAATAGGGAAAGATTCAAAATCCCAAGAGCGAGACCCCAATATATGTGGTGAAGTGGGATGTTATAAATACTTATAGGGAACTTAGTGTACTGACTGAGATCAGCTGTGAAGGTATCTATATCTATTAAGAGTAGTGTATTATAGATAACCTTACTTGCTACCACATATCTATATATCTCAGTCAGAATTATTCTGGAATAGTGTGATGCTACGTTATGTGTCTAGGGTATGAGTATGGTGAAGTGTAAGTCACAACAACAGACAGATAAACAATTTAATTTAATCCACTACTCTTGACAACACTGTGACACTCACATACATATAACACTCTACAAAGATATCTTAAAAGAGTCACTGATAAACTTTCAAATAACAATATGTATTCATTACTGGCATGAATGAATATGTGTCCTGATTCAACTACAAGGGAACCAGGAAGCACAATCAATTTAAATTACAAGTTATGTACAGAATGTATTTAATATGAATATTGTAGTGACATATATTATTACAAATGTTCTATGTGTGTCAGTTGTGTAGTAGTAAAATGAGGTAATACTGGTTTTGTTTTGTTCAAGCTCTGTTGGTATTTGTCATCATGACTTCAATAGTTTGTCTTTAGGGACCAGTATTGGAGATGTTCACAGTTCCTGATTTTAAGACAAGTAAATTCCCCTCTTAATGTTAATTTTAAAAAGTCAGTTCAAGATGAGGGGACATAATGTTGAGCTCAGCTGGCCAATTCGCTTATCTGGCGTGATGGCGGCAGGAAAGGACTCCTCTGCTCGAATTCTCCTCTGGGCTCAGGAGACACCTCACTGATAGCTAAAAAGACCAAGGAGTATGCTGTCCGACTCTGGATTCAGCAAAGCTCTGACCAGGTGCTGCTCAGTACCATCAAGACCACTGTCCCTGAAATCAAGAAGGATGTACCTTCTACTTCATAACTAATTTATATTTTCTTTTTACACTGATCACAATACATCACAAACATTGCGTTCAGAGCGCCAGGCCAACAGTCAGCCTCATCTGAAATACCCCACACCAGCACCACCATCCTTAATGGTCACTACGCCCCTGCACTTCCAGCACCACTTCTGTCCAATCAATCATCCAGGTGTCAGTGCACTATTTGGCCACTCCATGCCGTTCCACTTCTCTCCGACACCCTCTGTTCAGGCTGGAGCATTACAGGCTTCACCTCACGTTGGCCACTGAACTACACATATATATATATACAGGCATAAATCAACAATTCACATTCAATTTTCATTAAAAGATATTGAATGGTTCAAGCTTACCACAATTCATACGAATAACACAGATACGTTGATTAGCAATGAATTCTGGCACAAACTGGCACAAATTTCCATCTGCCTATGTTCCAGGCTTTTATTGAGCAAAATATATGCTGGCTTCAACGCACTGATGCTCTATCAAGCTATTTTAAACAAGTGGTCTCGAACTAACGCTCCCAAGTGTGTATATCAGCGAGTCTGACCAACGAGCCCCGCCTCGACAAGTGTTTGAAAAAATGTCACCTTTCCCCGTCTCCCCCAACAACCAAGATAGCATTCATAGCCCGACCAATCGTGGTCAGGCCTCCATTTGTTGCGCTCCAATCAATTTGGAGTTCACACGGTAGGCCATTTCTGTAACGTAAATTTTTTTCAAACACGTTAAAAAAAAATATTATGAGCAGAAACGACTCCATGCTGTCAGGCACCCCCAATATTTTATTTTGGGTACAACCTATCAATTCCCGGACCACCTGCGCAACGTTCTACATATTATTTGTCAGCAAGCCCCAAGGAACCCAAAAATACAAATCCAAAGGAGCCACGTGGCTGCGTTCAAAATATGCAACCTCTTCCACCTCCTGTCTCGAAGATGCTCTGTCTGGGCACTGCTATGTTCTCAACCGTAAACCCATCCAATGCCATCCCTTCCAATAAGAGTCTTTCATGATTCACAAACCTAACTCTGGGAAAGGGTAGTGTATTTTATCACTGTCCGTCTGAAAAAGTCAGTGCTTGTAGACCCACACGCGTGATAGTAGCAATTGTGTATCGCGCGACGCGTGTTTAATGTTCGGCTTTCTGCCTCTCCCTTCTCGCTATCCTTTTGTCCATCTGTTCGTTCGTTTTGGTAACGTAATGTAGAAAAAGACATGAATGGAATTTAAAATCTAGGTCATTACGCAGTCTGCCTCTCAATGTTTTTCCAAGAAACACAGCACACGTTTCATTGAAGAAAGCGGGCATAATACAGTAAGCCCCCACTATCAACGTGAAAGCGTTACAATTTGCAGACGAAGCAGAAAACAAGGGGGACCTCGAGCACACTCCTTGTGACAGCACTGTCATTTTACCACTGCTCTTCTCCCCATTAATTTTATTTGTCAGGCTTCATATTCACCTAATAATTCATATATGTGGATTAGAATATTTCATGACACATGAGTGTGAGAAAAGAACATTTGTCAACACCACGAACCCTTATTATCATTCGCACATTATACACTCAATCCATGTCTACACACCACTGCGTAGGTCAAGTTGACATTCCATACACTACAGTGGAGCAAACAACACCATAGAGATCTTATCAGGTATGTTCACAACAACCAACAGACAGATAAACAATTTAGTTTAATCCACAACTCTTTACAACACTGTGACACTCACATACATGGAACACTCTATAAGACTATCTTAAATGAGTCAAGCGTTAAAGTTTAAAAATATATGTATTAATTTCTTTCAATAATAGATATCCTGATTCAACTACAAAGTGAACCAGGAATCACAATCAAAGTAATTACAAGTGTATGTACACTATTTATAGATATGATCTTGTATTGACATATATTATTATTATTACAATATGTGTGTAAGTTGTGATGTAGTACTATGAGGTAATACTGGATTTTTCAAGCTAGGTGGTTGTTTATCATCATGACTTCAGGTGTCTGTTTCTGGTGGAAATAGTATTGGAAAAGTTCACAGTTCCTGTCATTGGAAACAATTCCTTGTCCCTCTTTTTTTAATATACTGTCACTTTTAGAGGGGGGTACATAAGATTGAGCTGCTCTGGCCAACGAATCTTATCTTCTGTGAGGGCGGCAGGAAACAGTCTCTTCTGCTCGCTTGCTTTACCGTATTCTTGAGAAACAACACTGGTCGCTATCTTTACCAAGGAGTATGCTATCAGCCTCTGGATTCAGCAAAACTCAGACCAGGTGCTGCTTTAATAGTTCAGGACCACGGTCCGTGAAACAAGAAGGTTGTACCTCCTACTTCAGAACTAATTTATAATCTATTTCCACACTGAAACACAATACATAACAAACACCGAGTTCAGCGAGGTAGTCCAACTGCCAGCTTCATCTGAAACAATTTACACCAGTATTCCTCTCCCTAATGGTTACAACGCCTCTGCAATTCCAGCATTATTTCCTTCTATTCAATAAGATAGGTGTCATCGTACTATTTGGCAATCCCATGCAGTTTCACTCCTCTGCGACAAGTTTGGTTCATGTTGGAGCAATATCTAGGTTTTGCCTTTTGTTTATTACTGAACCACACACATACAGACATACATTATCAATTCACATTCAATTTTCATCAAAAAGATATCAAATGTCCAGCTTACCACAATTCATGGAAATAATACACAAAATACGTTGACTGGCGATGAATTATGGCACAATTTCGATCTGCCTCTGTCCCAGGCTTTTATTTAGAAAAATATGAGCTGGATCTCAACGCACTTGTTTCTTAGTAAGTTTATTTTCAAAATGTGGCACTGAACTGACGCTCCTAATTGACTATATCAAATGGTCTAGCCAATGGGGCCATGTTTACAAAAGCATTTGAAAAAAAAATGTACTCTTTCTATCGTTTCTATTAACAATCAAAAATAGTATTTGCAATCGACTAATCATGTTTAGCCTTACATATTATTCCCGCCAATCAAATCGGATTTAACGTGGTGGCCTCATTTTTTTTTTTCTAAAACACTGTTCAAATACGCCATTATGACCAAAAATGATCCTGTGTTGTCTGACAGCACCACTCTAGTATTATGGCTATAATTTGTTAATTATTAAACTAATTTCTTAACACCTAACATATTCTTTGTCAGCAAGTCCTAAGGCACCCAAATATATAAATTTAATGGAGCTAAGTGGTTGCGTTCAAAATATGTATTTTCTAGGATAGTCATGTATTGGTTTTTTTGTTTTTTTTTTTCGATTTAGAACCGCCCCCTGTCCTGCCTTTTCGACTGTTCTGTCAGACTAATGTCAGGATTTCAGACATAAAACAGTAGAATGTCATGTTTCCTAATAAGCATTAATCATGTTTTCAAAACCTAACCGTGTATTGGTAGTGTTTTTTATCACTATCTATTTGAAAAAAAATTAGTGCTTCATGCCTTTCGCGTTGGGGGTGGCATTATTTTATATCGCGCGACTGCGTGTTAGTGTTGCATGCGTCCCCTCAGTACCTCTCTCTCTCTCTCTCTATCCTAAGTCCATCTGTCTTTTAGTTTACGTAGAGCATAAATGACATGAATGGAATATTAAATCTAGGTCATTACGCAGTGTGTCTATCTCAAGGTTTTCTAAGAAAGATAGTACTAGTTTTATTTGTAGAACGCGTGTATTGATGCAGTAGGCTTTACTATCAAATGTGAAAGCGTTACAATATGCAGACGAAGTAGAAAAAGGGGGATTTTGGTTCAGCCATTGTGACAGCACTGGTCTTTTACCATTCTTCTTTCCTTTTATTGAATTAATTCGTTAGGCTTTACATTTACTTTTTTAATTTATATATGTGGATTTAGAATTTCACGACAGACACAACAGATTGAGATACGGTACCATCTATACCACAAATTCAAGATTGGTGCAACAGATCTCTGCACCTGCGGTACCAGCCCGATGACGGTCGAACACCTCCTGCAGTATTGCCCAGCCTACAGTAATGAACGGAGTAGCATATGGCAACAACCCACTTCTGTCAACGAAAAACTGTTTGGAGATGTCGGGAACCTTGGGTTGACTACTGCCTTTATTAGAGTCATAAATGTGGAAGTCTGAAGGCGAACGAGGAAGAAGAATATATATATATATATATATATATATATATATATATATATATATATATATATATATATATATATATATATATATATATATATATATATATATATATTTATATATATATATATATATATTCTCTTCGTCCAGTACCTGTACTAAAAGTTATGGTGTGCCCCTTTTTGTGAAGACAGAAATGAGAGGGATAACTAAGACATAGAAGCTCTTTTGCGGATGTCATAGGACAGAAGGACCTGGCACATATTTGTTGACGGCCGGTGCTCCTATGGAAGCTGATGGTCTTGATGATGATGATGAAGTAATTTAATTTTTAAATGCAGATTTGCCGTATATTGATTATAGTTGTTCAGGATATAAGGAATGCCCCACTTTATTTGTGACTAGGGCCCCTTACAATGTATTTAAGTCCCTATTCTAGATACTAACAATTACCTGATATTATGACTTATTCTGTAATACTTGATAATAATGCGGATGACAGAGTTGTCTTCGAGTCTTTTAGTACAAATCTCAAGTCCCAAACAGTAGCTTTCAAGTCGATTCTCATTTTTAACCTAAAACTTTTTATTGTCACAATCGCATTTATTCGCAAAATCACAGTAATCACTACAAATAATAATAATATATAATTCGTCATAACTGGTAAGTCTGGAGTTTTTTGTTTTTTTTTATGTAAAACTTTTGCCTCGTTTTGGCGAGGCGCGTCCCGTTCAACCTAGTCGTTTATATTAGGGCGCATGTCCAAATATAAAAGACCCTTAGGTCTGGGATTTTTTAATTACAAGTGTGGAGTCGAGTTGACACGCTAATATATATAACATGCGAGTCGAGTCGTTGTGCTGACTTAAGTCCGACTCGAGTTCGAGTCGATTGATTCGAGTCGACAAGACAACACTAGCAGGTGGTGTTAAAATTGACAGGATGTACCTCACCCCGAGCAACCGGCTCGACGAATCTGCGTGCCAAACTTTCAACCATTTAATTAAACATGATGCTCATGTGATCCTTTTGTTTCTCTCCCGTATTACCATCTCTGATTCATAGTGTTTTATCAACTGGCCATCATTTTCAGTTTGTGTGTAAAAATTGGCAGTTGGCGTAAATTCACTTAGCGCTTTGTCGATATATCACATGGCCCGGAGAGAGGGAGAAAGGTTTAGTATTGTATTCTAGGTGTTTTTCAAGTTTAAGTTGCGTCTATCTAATCTTAGCGATTGCACGTGGGCCTGACTCAGCTTATGTGTAGAATAACACTTCGAAAAAGGTGTTTTTAAAAATGTTAATGACCTACTTTTTTCAATAACCCTATTTTTCTCACTGCCCAGATAAATCCACCTTTACGCTGCTGTGGTTTGTGTGGAGCCTGACGCAAAACCTATCAGGTAAACATATAATCCGGCCACATGATGTATTTTTGTACGCAGCTTATAACAGTAACACTACATTATATGCTAAATAACCTACTTAGTTAGGAAACTTACATTACATTAATGTATTACATGTACTAACATTAATAGTATTCACATGAGAAGTTTTGTTAATTCCACGGCCGTTCTCCCCTCCCCCTTCTACAGAAATAACTGCGCAGCGAGGAAACCCCCAACTCCCTTCTATATTTCCTCACTGCAAGAAATAACGGCTCAGCGCTCTCATTTCTTTTACGCATAATGAAATAACAGCTTAACCCGACCCCCACCCCCTTCCTCGCTCTACTTTCTGTTACGCATAATGAAATAACAGCTTAGCGCGACCACCTCTCTCCGTCTTTATCCCCCCCCCCCCTCAATAAATAAATGACAACTCAATGCGGGCCCCTGGGTGGGTTCTATAAGGGTCCAATGACAACCGGCTGAGAAACACTTGTCTACATGGGCACACAGCTGACACTGCTTGTGGGTTCTCTAAGGGTCTAATGAGGGTCCAATGACCACAGGCTGAGAAGCATTACACAGCTGCACGTCTATACAACATGGAGTCTTATGATAGCATGAACACGCTGCACTATCCGCCAACGTACTTAAAACGTACGCCTGTTATTCTGAAGTGTGGGTTTTTTCTCTTGGTGTAATAAACAACGCTTTGCTGGACTTTGGCCATTTATTAATTAGTTGAATGTAAAACAACCGCGAACAACTAATTTGGGTGACTTTAAACATAATAAATTACCGCATTCCCCACCCACTCAAGTCTGCACATGTGTTGTAAACAATTTTCAGCTACAAGTTACTTGTAAAGGATTTAGAATTTATAATTAACCTTTATTTTTATTTTTTCATCTAGAAAAATAGCCCGTTAGACTCTGGTGCGTTACAGTTAAAGAAAAAGTACCGTACACATAAAGGGGTATGTTGCAGGTGCCTGTAAGAAATAAAGAAGAAGAAAACTAATAATAACAGCCCCTTCAGTCATAACTGACTATGGGTATGCGCCCCTGAGATGACATCCCTCAGCTGCTTATTTTCCTGGTGTTCCTTTCGACGTTTTCTCCTCTCTTCTGCTTGTTGTGTGGGCTTCTTTTCGCCCAATCTGAGGTGGCGCCGCAGATAGCATCGCCACTTGGTGCGATCGGCAGCTTCATCCTCCCAAGTTTCGGGATTTATGTCCAGTGCTCTCATGTCTCTCTTACACACATCTTTGAATCTCAGCTGCGGTCGCCCAACTGTTGTTTTGCCATCTGCCAGTTGTCTGTAGAAGATATCTTTCGGGAACCTACGATCTTCCATGCTCGGACATGGCCAAGCCAGCGCAGTCTGCGCTGTCTAAGCAGTGTATGTATGCTTTGAAGGCTAGCACGTGACAACACCTCGACATTTATCACTTTTTCTTTCAACGAAATGCCGAGGATGTGGCGTAGACAGCGTAGATGGAAGGTATTGAGCCTTCTTTCTTGCTTAGCACAGGTTGTTCACGTCTCGCTGCCATACAGAAGTGTGCTGGTGACGCAGGCGTTATATACTGCAGCTTTGGTCTTCATTGTGAGTTTGGAGTTTCCCCAAACACGCGATTTGAGGCGGGCAAAGGTTGCTGCAGCTTTGCCAATGCGGCTGTCAACTTCTGTGTCCAGAGAGAGTTTGTCATTGATGGTAGACTAGATATCAGAAAAACAACAGACGTGATATGCTAATAGGGGACTCGAACCCAGGACCGTCCGAACGGCAACATTTTCTCGCTACGGGAATGAATCATGGCTAACCTCGCTGCCAACTAGACACCACAAAATTAGTGCTTCGTAGATGGTGGGCAGTATTGGGTTATAATTAGGACATATAACGTCTCTAATTCCAGATATGTCCAGCTGCCAGTACCTACGCATAGCATCATCTGTACTGTCCAAATTTTGACAATAGGTTAAATTAAAATTTCCAAATCGTGGGTGTATGTCTTTACCCCCTTTGCCATAAAATGATACATTCTTCATACTTGTTACGTTGCAAAATATGCTGTGTGTGTATGTGTGCGTGTGTGTAAGCGCGCGAAAGCACGTGGTGTTTGGAAAACACTTAATTTACTATGTATTTTCCATTAGTAATATGTATTTCTATAGCACGTTTCACTAGCTTTGCCCAACTTCAAAATGCTATATCTCAGCGAATATATCACGCATATAAGTGAAATTTTGTGTGTGAATTTGAAATGGTATAGACCCTATGAATTAAATTTTTCATTAAAATGCGGCCATTGGTTTCAATTTTCGTTTCTTTGCGATATAATATAAAATCCTACTTGCCAACCCACATCACACGCACACATATTGAAATGTCTACAGTAAATTATACGACCTCATTTGCACATTTTTGGTTTATCAAGCAATTGGCATGATTTTTGAGTGAAATTGCGTGAAATCGCACTTCTTGAACATAAAACAGTTTATATCCGGTGCAACGCACACATTGTCAATCAGAGGTGTGTCTACAAAAATTATTGTGTGGTTAAGAAGGAAAAATGAGTCTGCGAGTACATTTTATGACATTACAGCAAATCACAAATAGGATTTTTAAGTATTTCTGCAATGAAGCTACTCGAGGAAAACTATATCATTCTATTTCAAACCCACAAAAGAGGACTATTCACGCCTTGGGGATAAGCAAACTATCATTGCACCGCTGGATAGTGACATCTGAAATGTCTAATTCCAGTGTTTTACACACGAAAATTAGGCCAAGAGTGGTGGATAATTTTGACAGAGAATTGATCCGCAGAGAAATTTGCAATATGTTTCACAATAATGAGGCAGTGACTTTAAGGAAATTGAAAATTTGGTTAAGAAAGAATAATGACATTGATATTTCCAAATCTTCGCTATGGAGGACTATTAGGAGTTTGGGATTCACTTTTAGAAAATATGTTGGTGGTAGAAACCTTATTTGTGAGAAGCCTCATATAGTTGCAATGAGAAGCAAATATTTACGCGAGGTCAGAGAAATGAGGAGAGATTGTTATGATTTTGTGTATTTAGATGAAACTTGGATCAATGCGCACCACAGTAATGAACGAGAATGGCAATCATCTGATGGAACAACTAAGAGACTAGTACCAAGCAGCAAAGGACAGCGCCTAATAATTGCACATCCAGGAAGCAGCCATCATGGGCTTCTAAATAATACTGAACTCATATTTGTTTCAAAATCCACAGATAATAGGGATTACCATGCAGAGATGAATGGCAAGATATTTCAAGATTGGATTGTGAATCATGTACTTCCTTCCTTGGATAGACCGTGGTGTTTGATAATGAACAATGCCTCATATCACAACGTTGTGGCACCAGAAGATAAAGTTTCTAATTCACCAAGTATTAAAGATGTAATAAAGATTTGGCTGACCATAAACAACATTCCATTCAACGAAATGTCCATGAACCTGAATTACTTGGAATTGTAAAAAAAGACACAGCATACAAAGATATTTCACATAGACAAGGCAATCCATGAACATGGTCACAGATGTTTAAGATTACCTCCTTACCATTCTCACTTAAACCCAATAGAATTAGTATGGGCTAAAATTAAGGAACAGGTAGCAACAGAAAATAGAACGTTCAAATTAAAAGATGTTGAAATACTTATAAAAGCCGTTATGTCCAATATAGCTAGGGATTATTGGAAGAAAAGTGAGAACCATGTGTTACAAGAGGAAGAGGAATATTGGAAGAATGATGGTTTGTCCTTCATTCAGCCGAGATTGATTTTCAATTTCTCAGAGACATCTGATTATGATTCGGATGAAGTTTAATTTCTTTAAAGATGACCTTACCGTTATTTACAAGCACATTAGAGGAGCAACGTTCCATTATGATATTTATGAACCGCAAAGAGATGATACCCATTGAAATAATTAGATCAAGGAAGGTCCAGTATGGTAGCGCATTAAATGTCAATGACAAACAATGTCACGAGTATTTCGCATGCAGATCATTTAAGAAATCATCTTCAACACGTATTCAATTGCAAACGTGATGGCCACATTATTGTAATAGTAGACACGCCTATGCCTAATCAATTCACAGAATCTGTGCATGAAGTGGTAAAATTTCTTTTCTCGATACACAATAATTAGTATGCCGACAAAGATCAAAGGATTTCATCCGTTTATGGGAACTGGACAAGATGCACAGATATAAAGTATATATTTGTTGGGTCTAACCCAATATAACATCGTATGCAAAAAATGGCATTAATACGTTCGACGGTTAATCAGATAATTACATTTGTATGAGGGCAAAGCTAGTGAAACGTGCTTTTTTTTTATAGAACCTCACTTACCCTTACATTTCCACCAAATACTTTCGTTTATCACAATGCTGTTGTAACATGCGTAATTATTTTTTTAATGCTTCTACTGATACAACGTTAGTGTCTGAATACCAAACTAAAACGCAGTAGGTAAATAAAATACAAGGTTTAAACTTTACTGGTTTTTTTTTAAAATATGCATCAATAATGGGGCAGAAATCAACACGTGTTAATTTCACTCATAGATTACTTGAGTTTTTGACCAGAATGAAAACTGACCAACAACTATCATGTGCTTAACATGCTAGGTCATTGGAAAGTAGAGTATGAGAAAAGTTAAGAAAGAGATTAATTGAGGGAGGGAATAAAGAAGATACACTATCATACATGCCACATAAAACTACCAAGAACACCACTGAAACAACCTTCAATTTGTAATGACAAGAATGACAAAGAAACTACAGATGGAAAGCTTACTTCATCTCGTAAATAGTTTATATAAATTGCAGGATATCACTCAAGCATTGATCTTTTCTTCCACGTGGTTCTTTGGTGAGATAAAGAAAGAATGGAACAACTGCTCCCACCTGGCATGCTTTACAGGCGACTAAGGTGAGGTCGTGTGTGGGACAGTAGAAAATTGAACAGTTCTAGTCATGTTAGAGTATAGTTGAGAATTGAACAGTTCTACAACCATGTTAGAATATAATAGAAAATGGAGCAGTTCTATTGCCATTTTAGAGTGTAGTAGAAAATGGAACAATTCTACAGTCATGTTAGAAAGTAGTAGAAAATGGAACAGTTCTACAGCCATGTTAGAAAGTGTAGAAAATTGAACAATTCTACAACCATGTTAGAATATAGTAGAAAATTGAACAGTTCTACAGTCATGTCAGAGTATAGTAGAAAATTGAATAAATCTAGTCATGTTTTTCTTGTAAATTTCCCTTCTTAGGCAACTTGACCAGATAACGTTCCTTCCATTCTTCTGGTATTTCCTCTCTCTCCCAGACTTTGCCAAGTAGTTTGTATAATATCTCTGTAGAGGTATCAATATCTGTTTTGATGTCCTCTGCTGGAATTCCATCTGCTTTTCCATCTTTCAGTGTTATAGCTTTCTTTATTTCTTCTCTACTTGGTCGTTCACAGCTGATTTGTAGCTCTTCTTCTGCTGGCTGGATGTCTGGGGGATTAGTTGAAGCTAGTCTATTGAGAAGTTCCTCATAATGTTCTGTTCACCTTTTCATTTGTTCTTGTATATTACTAAGCAATTTTACATTCTTATCTTTTATGAGGCCATTTGCTTGCTTATATTTCCCTGTTAGCTACTTTGTGTTGTTGTACAGGTCCCTCATATTTCCTTTAGCTGCGGCTTCCCTTGCCAACTCTTCAATATACATCCTCTTGTCTCTTTTGATGTTTCCTCTTACTTCTTTTGTTTGCTTCTATGTACACTTCATGAGCCTTGGCTTTGGAGCTCCTGTTTAAATCTGCCTTCTTGTTTCTCCTGTCTATCTTGCTAATGGTTTCTGTTGTTATCCATGCTTTGTGCTGATGTTCTCTTTTTCTCAGTACTTCTTCACATGTCTCGTTCCATATATTTTTTGCTTGTTGCCAGTGGTCTTCATATCTGCTTCATCTTTCAGCTGTTGGAGTACTTGGTATTTGTTGGATACAGTGACTGAAAATATTTCTCTTATTTCCTGATTTCTTAGTTGCCTAAGAAGGGAAATTTACAAGAGTGCACAAATTATAGAGGAATAATGTTACTATCACTTCCAGGAAAAGTATTAAACAGAATCATCCTCGAGAGATTAAAAGAGTCCATAGACAAGCAACTGAGAGATGAACAAGCAGGTTTTCGACAAAACAGATCCTGTTCAGACCATCTTCCAGCTGTTGGAGTACTTGGTATTTGTTGGATACAGTGACTGAAAATTTTTCTCTTATTCCTGATTTCTTAGTTGACTAAAAAGGGAAATTTACAAGAGTGCACAAAGGAATAATGTTACTATCACTTACAGGAAAAGTATTAAACAGAATCATCCTCGAGAGATTAAAAGAGTCCATAGACAAGCAACTGAGAGATGAACAAGCAGGTTTTCGTCAAAATAGATCCTATTCAGACTAGATAGCCACATTTGAGAATAATAGTTGAACAAAGTCTAGAATGGAATTCACCGCTATACATCGGATTCGTGGACTATGAAAAGGCATTTGACAGTGTAGACAGTGAATCACTTTGGAAATTGATGAGGTATAATGGAGTTCCCATGAAGATCATTAACTTAAAATAAGGAAGACCTATGAAGACATGATATGCAGAGTTCTTCATGAAGGACAACTTACAGAACCGTTTAGGATTAGAATGGGCGTGAGACAGGGATTATGAAAACATCGACATCACACAACAGAAATGGAATCCAGTGGAATCTGACTAAACAGCGTGATGATCTGGATTTTGCAGATGACTTGGCTCTTCTGTCCCATAACCATAATCAGATGCAAGACAAAATGAAAATTATCGATGAGAGGTCACAACAAGTGGGCCTGAAAATACACAGGGAAAAGACAAAGATTATGAAGATAATGCAAGAAATGATAACAAGGTTGAACTTGAAGAAACACCACTAAAAGATGTAGAATCGTACACATATCTTGGCAGTAATATAATATTAGTGTAGTAGAAAATGGAACAGATCTACAGTCATGTCAGAGTGTAGCAGAACATTTAACAGTTCTACAGTCATGTTAGAGTATAGTAGAAAACTGAACATTTCTACAGTCATGTTAGAAAGTAGTAGAAAACTGAATCGCACTACAGTCATGTTAGAAAGTAGTAGAAAATTGAACAGTTCTACAGCCATGTTAGAATATAGTAGAAAATTTAACAGTTCTAGTCATGTTAAAGAATAGTTGAAGATTTAAGTTCTACAACCCTGTAAGAGTGTAGTAGAAAATGGAGCAGTTCTACAGCCCTGTTAGAGTGTAGTAGAAAATGGAACAGTTCTACAGCCCTGTTAGATTGTAGTAGAAAATGAAACAGTTCTACAGTCATGTTAGTGTGTAGTAGAAAATGGAACAGTTCTACAGTCATGTCAGCGTGTAGTAGAAAATGGAACAGTTCTACAGCCATGTGTGATACTGAACTGTAATTTATTTTTTCAAAAGGCCCCATGTCTCTTCTCCTTGCATTATTTACCCTATTTCTAGGAAGGATTACATGTAATCCACCGCATGTTTCTTCTTCTTCTATTATTACGGCAGAGTTTTATCTAATCTGCACTATGTTTCTTCTCTATGAATAGTAGTGGAGTTTAGTCTTGTTTTGTAGGGAATTTATTGCAGTTTTTTTCTATAGGGATGACGGTAAGGTTAAGTGCAGATTTGCACCAGGGTTCTTCTCTTTAAAGCGATTGCGTGCAACTAGACGTATTTTCGGGATTTAAATAATTTTTGTCTTATTAAGCAGTAGAGGGCTGAGCATTATTTCCCGACGGCTAGGAGATCATTCGATACTCCAGTACATTCTTTGTTTAAATGGGGGATGGGGGTAGTGACCTTTACCCATGTACGTAATACTGGCGAGCAGTAACAGTATGAGTCAGAGTTGTTTAAAATTTTGATTGGCCGAGGTCAAACTGTATTGAAATGCAGCGCGATCATTGGGCTTAGAACAAAGGCACGCAGCGAGGTCAGCGTGGGGGTTTTAATTATATATACTCTCGTAGATTCATAGCCAAGTTTCTGATGAAACCATAGTCATTTTTCGATTGCTCGTTAAGCGGGAAATTCGAATTGGGTAAGCCATAAGTTCTGCCATCAATGGTACCTATTCCTTGTAGCGGTATGGCGGCTTGTGTACCCTGACAATCCCCAGAGATATGCCAGTGGGAGATTTACTTCTGGTAGGTTCAACCAAGCTGGACTGGTCTGCGTGGGTAGGGGTCAGACAAAAGCTGGTACTCTGGTCCTCCAGGTTAGGGGTTTTAGCACAGGGCTGACACCCCTGTCTATGTAAAATAAAAATCGCACGTTACGGAAACAACAATAAATGGAAAAACTTTGCTGCGGGACGGACATCCGGAGTCTTAGGCTCGTATGACTGACAGTGGTGAAAGCCGAAAGGAAGCCATTGGCACGAAAACGGATGCCCCGACGGCAAAACATGAAACCAGAATTGGTTTTTGGAACGTCAGAACTATGAATGAGGCAGGAAAGCTGAGACAAAACACAGCAGAGATGAGGAACTACAAGATACATATCCTGGGAATAAGCGAGAGCAGATGGACAGGTAAGGGGAGAATAAAAACAGCTACAGGGGAAACAGTACTTTATTCTGGCAGAGAGGATGGTCAGCACAACGAAGGTGTAGCCATTATCCTGAAGAAAGGAATGGAAAGGTCTTTATTGAATGGAAACCCATCAACAACAGACTGATAAGAGCAAGACTGAGAGGGAGGTTCACCAACACCACAATTATACAATGCTATGCACCAACAAATAACAGCGATGAAGAGATCAAGGACGAGTTCTATCAACAGATACAAAAATAAATGGAAACTACACCCAGGTACGATCTCATTATAGTAATGGGAGACCTAAATGCGGAAGTGGGAGCACACAATAATTATAACGAAAGAGTAATGGGGAAATGCGGCAGTGGAACAGCAAATGAGAATGGGGACAAATTAATAAGCTTCTGTAGTATTAACAACCTGGTCATTGGAGGAACACTTTTTCCACACAAAGAAGTGCACAAGTTAACAAGGGAATCACCAAACGGAGGAGACAGAAACCAGATAGATCACATAATGATCAATGGCAGATGGAGACATGCACTACAAGACGTGAAAGTAAGAAGAGGCGCAGATGTGGGAAGTGATCATCACCTAGTAGTAGCAAGACTGAAAGTGAAACTCGAGCTGCTGGACCAGTTACTGTCAAACAGAAAAGATACAACATCACGAAACTGAAGGATCTTCTCACCAGAAAAGCTTTCGTGGTCAACGTAAAGAGAAGATATGAGATTATCAAAAGCCAGGAAAGAACAGAGACCGATGATGTTGACCAGAGATTCAACACCATCTCAACAATATACAAGGAAAGCAGCAATTCATGCTTGGGATTCCAGGAAAGAAAGAGCCAAGACTGGATAACACCAGATATGCTAAACACCATAGCGAAGAGAAAAGAAATGAAAAGAAAGAAAACAGAAGCTAAGTCTCCCAGGTTAAAGGCAATATATAGTGAACAGTACAGTCAGCTGGACAAGGAAGTTAAACGTCAAACCCGTGCTAACAAAAGGACATTTCTGGATGACCTTGCAAGACAGGCAGAAGAGGCAGCACTGAGAAATGAACAAAGCACAGTATACAAAATAACTAAAATCATCAGTGGAAAACGAGGTGCAAACAAATATTACATTAGTAAAAGATAAGCACGGAAATCTCATCACGACAGTAGAGTGACAGGAAACAAGATGGGCAGAGCATTTCAGAGAAACTCTGAATAAGGAACCACCAGAGACACAATTGAATGTTCCTGAGGCTGAAAATGATCTAGATGTTAATACAGACATCCCACGAAAAGAAGAAATCATCACAGCAATCAAAGGGTTAAAGAATGGAAAAGCTCCTGGTCATGATAACTTAAATGCAGAGCTATTTAAGACAGACCCAGAGATAGCAGCAGAACTATTAGAACCACTATTTGCACAAGTCTGGAAAACAGGGACAACACCAACAGAGTGGAGAAAAGGAATAATTGTCAAATTGCCCAAGAAGGGAGATCTTGCAGACTGCAATAATTGGAGAGGAATAACTCTTCTCTCAGTTCCCAGCAAAATACTAGGCAGGATAATTATACAGAGAATCTCAAAAGCAGTAGACCACAAACTGAGGAAAGAACAAGCAGGATTCAGAAAGAACAGAAGATGTGTAGATCATATATTTACCCTCAGGAACATTATAGAGCAGTGCTCAGAATGGCAAAGACAGCTGTACATTAATTTCGTAGATTTTGAAAAGGCTTTTGACAGTATACATAGGGACAGTTTATGGAAAATCCTGAGGGCGTATGGAATTCCAAGCTGCATAGTCTCAATCATAAAAAGCCTTTATGCCAACTTTACGTGTAGCATTGGGCAGAGCAACCTAACCTTTGAAGTGAAGACAGGAGTACAACAGGAATGCCCCTTATCAACCACTCTATTTTTAACAGTCATAGACTGGGTGATGCGCCAGACAACAGAGGGCAATCCAAGAGGAATAAGATGGACTACATTTTCTACATTGGAAGATCTGGAATATGCAGATGACATTGCACTGCTAGCACATTCACATCAACACATCCAGGAAAGAACGGATAGACTTAATAAGTATAGCCAGCAGGTGGGCTTGAACATCAACCTAAAGAAGACAGAGGTCATGACGCTCAATGTGAGCAACCCTGAGCCCATATCAGTAAGGAATCAGCAACTGGAACAGACAGATGCCTTCACATACCTAGGATGCATAGTAACACCAGACGGCGGAGCAAGCAGAGACATCAACAACAGAATGAACAAAGCAAGAACAGCCTTTTTTAGTCTAAACAACATCTGGAAGTCCTCTCAGTACAGCACAAGCACACAATTAGGATTATATCAGAACTGTGTGCTTTCTGTGCTTCTCTATGGCGCGGAGAGCTGGAGAGTTACAGAGAAGCAAATGTCGAAATTGTCCTCTTTTCACACAACATGCCTAAGAAAAATTCTCCGAATCTTTTGGCCGAATACCATCACCAACCAAGATCTGCTTACTCGGAGCAAGCAAGAGGACATGCACACCATGATAGCTGGCAGACGCTGGAGCTGGGTTGGCCATGTCCTCAGAAGAGACCCCGATGCCATCACAAGAACAGCTATGCTATGGACCCCTGAAGGAAAACGAAAGAGAGGCCGACCAAAAACAACTTGGCGGAGGACTGTGGAGGCTAAGATGCAAAGAATGAACCAGAGTTGGGGCACTGTACGAAGGACGGCCGCCGACCGAGCAAAGTGGAATCAATTTGTTGTTGCCCTACAAGACGCCACCAGGCGTAATGGCCACTGACTGCTTTGACGGTCGGCGGCTAAGGATCAAAGAAGAAGAAGCCATAAGTTATTAGCGTGGTACTTTTATTTGATTTTAATAGAGTCCGAGCCGATCAGTATGTTTTCTTGGGAAGTTAATTTTAAAGCTAAAATTAACGTGTAGGGCCATCAATTATGTTCTTAGAGAAAGTATTGAATGTAAGAGGTCCATATATTTCTTTCTAGAAGGAATAGCAGTATCTCGGAGGATTAAGAGTTGAGATATTAAGGGCGAGCTTGTATTATTTCAAAGAAGATGTGTGGAGAACCCCGCATCTCTGATTTATGTAAATTTACAGAATATTCGGGTAGCGCGTGTATTGTATTTCATTGAGAGTTTAATTCTGATAAGTTACACATATATACACAGGAGTGGAGTTGTGAAATTGTAAGCACGTGGGTGCTCTTATTTAATGAAAATTAATTCGGGACGATATTCAGAGGGATGAGGAGGAGCGATGTAACTTTGTGAGAATGCGGGAGCACGTGTTTGTATCTCATCATCATCATCAGTTGCCATCTCCACAACGAAGGTTGGCTGTAATGGATCTCCAACGTCTTCTGTCTCTTGTCTTGGTGGTACACTCTGATACTCTTCCCTGTCCATCTCTTGATGTTATCTTCCCACTTATAGCGCTGACTTTTATTTTAGCTGCCGAACTTTGACCTCCCTCATTAGTTCTCTTTTCATACCTAGATTTTCTTGGACCTCCTTATTTGTTTTCATCTCTTTCCATGAGATACGCCCCATTCTTCTATATATCCACATGTCAAGAGCCTCAATTCTTTCTTCCAAATGCTTATTCACCGTCCATGTTTCTGCACCATGCAGAAATGCAGAATATATATAACACTTTATGATTCTCAGTTTTAATTTGTGAGATAACTGTTTAGATGTCAGTATATGTTTCATGTTGTTGAAAGTAGCTTTGGCCATTCCTATTCTCTTCTTGATTTCTGTTTCACATCTGCCATATTCTGTTATTATATGACCAAGATATACGTAGCTCTTGACTTGTTCCAGGATTTTCCCATTTACGCTTATCTTTAATGTGGGTTTATCGTCTGTTTTGCTAATTATCATAGTTTTTGTTTTCTCAATATTAATGTCGAGTCCATATTCATGACTTATACGGGGTTTTAATTGATAACCGGGTTTTGTGTATAACTTTTGGCAGGATGTATTTGCTAGCGTAAAATGGTATACGTTATTTATTGTGCATTGTTGAACTGTGTAATCAGAAGACGAAAGATGAAATTTTATTTCTGATAAAGGAATCATTGTTTATTCATTTTGGGATGTGATTAATTTTATGGAACGGGAATTTAATGATTCCTAGAGAGGTCAAGTTTATTTGGTGTTGATCATTGATCAGTGCAGTAATAGTATTTTTGGACAGGTAGGTCCTCATTGAAAAATTGTTGTGACTCGTGGCTAGTCATGCAGAGTTAACGATCTGAGCCAGCCGATGTTTACTGGAATGGGAGAGAGAGGGGAGCTGACTTTTTGGGGCATAAATATTATGTAGTTGCTAGACAGGGGTGTTAGGAAGTAAGGGAGATAGATGTTAAAGACGTGTTAAGTTGATGTGTGGTATAATTGTTGTATTATTTGTCCCACAGCAAAACGGTTTCTCGGCACGCAAGTACGGGTGCAATTTCGACCTTGCAGCTTGCCAAGATAGATCGTTCTTCTCAGGAGTAGAAGAGTCGAGGCAACGCCAGAGGCAAAAGAGAACTGGTGACGCGGTAGTACCGGCGCCAATTCAGTGGGCATCAGAAGGTACGAAACAGTTCTCTTGCAGTGAAGTACAAATCTTCAGCGGGAACGAACCAGTTCTCTGGCAGTGAAGCCCCCATGCTTCAGCGGGAACGTGTTCATCGTTTAAATCACGAGCTCTAAGCTGGTTATACCAACTCCAAAGGAGGGACAATGCCTGGAGGTTGGGTTTCGTGTAAATTCGGCCATAATAACGCCGACGGCCCTAAACCCAGAGAGGGGTAACCGGGAAGGTGAATCCAGATTTGTCAGTAGTGAAACAGCTACATTTTCAAGTCCAGTATCCAGTCTTTAAACCCTAGTCGTCAGCTACAGAATTTGTGGAGGGAAATCGGGTTAAAATACCCTCTACAGATGTTAGAGCAGAAAGACAGAACTGATAACGAGTTTTGTTAAAGATCATAGCAGAGGACAGCTGCTGAAGTTTTAGTGATGAAGTTAGTTGTGGAGTAGTGTTCGGGAGTTTTCAGAATAGGCTGTGTAGAAACGAAGTCTTTGCAGAGATCGTAGAGACAGTTAGCAGGATTTCCAGGTGACAGTGAAATTAGAATTATAATTTAGAATAGCTAGTTTGGAGTGGAGGCTCGAAATACGAGACCCCACCAAGTTCAGTGTGGTTTTGTTTAATCTTAACTTCTTTCCCCCATACAGGTGGCAACTGTGGGTGAAGGGTTGGGTTGATGATAAATCAATTTTAACTGTGCTTGATTTTTTCAGGGGTGCTTACACGCACTTTATTTCTTTGACATGTATTTGATTTTTGTGTGTAAATAAACTCTAAATTGTAGTCTGGATCAGTCACTTTATTCACGTACAGTAGCTATATGTTATCTGTATCGTGGTGTATGTGATCTTAAGTAACCTTATCCCCTTAGGGTAGTTAGAGGTGGTTGAGGCTATAGCTATCTAAGACGTCCGGAGTGGCGAGGGAGAGTCAATCTCGGTTCTCAACCCTCGGAGCCAATGGTTTCAACTTTTCACATTCATTTTCATCTAAATCTATTTTTGTCAGTCTTTCTCATATTAGGGTCTTGTCTATACACTCAGACACACGCTAAACAAAAATCCACTTCGTGACAAAGTGGGTGGCGATCGTCCGGTGGATCATCCTTGTTGGGATCAATTCTGTGATCTTATCTAGATTCATAGATTGTCTCTGTAGAAAGTTCTGAAAATATATTTTCTTTAAATATCCCCTAGACTTGAGTTATTAAGACTGATCCAGCTATAAGTTTTTTTCCACAGGTTGCAGTCAGTTTAGATGGTAGTTGTACTAAGGTTGTTCATGACTTAGAGGTAATTGATGGCTAACTGAATTTTTTTCTTAACAGGAAGATAAATACGGGTTTTTGGGTAGCTGGATAAATATAAAAAATTTTTCAGGTACTTTTTAGTCAGACTTGATGCTAGTCTGAGTTCGGGTTTTTGCGACAGCATATTTCCTAGTAGGTAACAAGTAGTTCCTTCTTTTTCCTTCTTTCTATCATTTTTCTATATTCGTGAGCTTACAGCAGTTCACAAGTAAGATGGCGGATATGGCCAAGTTACGAGCTGCATGGCGTGAGGCAGCTCAGGATATGGGAATGGATAAGGAGGAAACGAAAGCCTACATGATGAGGGAGAAGGATAGGCATGATCAGAAAGAGAAAGAGGAAAAGGCAGCGGAGAGACAGGCCAAGATAGACATTCGTAAATTGGAAGCTGAGAAAGAGGAAAAGGCTCGGCAGGCAGAGGAGAGGGCAGCAGAGAGACAGCACGAACTTGCCATGTGTTCTCTGGAACTGCAGCATAGATCTTCAGAGGGCAGTTCGGCTAATGGAGATTCCCCCATAGCAGGGGCGACAGACCTCCCCCCCCCCGGAACCGGAGGCCCCCGGATGGTAGCCTTCCCATTTGACTCGTTCCCTAACGGGAATGAGAAGATTGACGTGTTCTTGGAAAAATTTGAACGGATGGCAAAGGCATACGGGTTGGACGAGAGTTTGTGGTGTCTGAAAATATCGCAGTCGCTGAAAGGACATGCGTATGACGTCTACAACAAGATGCTCATAGATGACCAGAACAACTTTAAGGCACTGCGAAACGCTTTGTTGCAAAGATTTCAGTAAACCCCCTGTAAATGCCAAACCATGTTCCGGGAGAGCAGGCCGGAGAAGGGAGAGAGTTTTGCAGAGTTTGCAGAAAGGGTGAGAAATTACCTTACTCGGTGGAGGGAGCTGTCAGGTTTAGCAAAAACGTTCGAAGGACTGTAAGAGTTAGTTCTGTGCGAACAAATAAAGGCAAACGTGTCTCCCGACTTAAGGAGGTACCTGGCAGAGCAGGGCGCCCAGCAACTGGACCAGATTATTCTTTTTTTCGGAAAGGTTCCAGGCGGCACAGGCCGAAGTACTGGGCCAGAAACGAAAACACCCAGACCTGCCAGCCCCGAACAAAGGAGCATCTTCATCTCAGTCGTCTTCGTCTCCTGCTCACCAGCAGCAGGGGCCGTCTCGTAAGGAGCCCCATTCTGGTCCTAACATGCGCCCCCAACCTCTCATGAACCCGCTAGGAACAGGGGAGATAATGCGAGGTACTGTCGGAATTGTTGCACCACTTCGCACTGGACATCCCGGTGTATAAACAAACAACGTGCTCATCATGCAGCTTGTTTAAGGCCTGTGAGAGTGTCAAAAGGGAATAAGTAGGAACCCTTCAAGTCAGAGAAATTGATCTTCAACAGCGGACCAGCCGTAGTGAACGAAACTCAGAATACGTGTTTGTTTGACAGCGGGCTTACTTACCCCAGTATAGTCGCTCACCATTTGGTGAAACCAGGGCAGATGACAGGGGAAAAAGTGGATATTGGTGACGTTATGAGGAGAGGGACTTCACAGCGTCTGCCCGTAGCCAATATTGAGGTGAAGTGTAAGTTTGTGTCTGGCACAATCAAGGCAGCTGTAATGGCACAGCCAGCCTACGACTTCATTCTCGGCAACCCATATTTAGTTTTGGGGAACCCGCCCACACCGATCCTTGCTAAGGCAAGGGTGTCTACTGCAGGCGAGATAAGTGGAAAGAGAGAACACCTAATTCACGGAGCCCCGAGCGAGCTCGAACATCCATGTCTTGCTAAGGAGAGGTTAAAGGCCTCTAAAGGCAGTGGTATGTTAATTGCAGAGGCGCATTCGCCTGTCAGCCCAATGGCCAAACAGTGGTGACGCCTCTGATTTTGGAAGTATCTTCATTGTCGGGGATTAGGCCCCCGGTGGTATTAGCTCCCTCAAGTGAAGAAAATACTGACAAAAGTGGTATGACGTATGCACACGCCCAGCGCACTCTTCATAGGGCAGAAGACAGCGGTCTGAGCGAGCATATGGTTCCTATCAGCCCAGGAGCCCCATACTACCAGCCCGTTACTCAGAAGGATGAGGAGTGTACTGAATGACCATTTGCCTATAAACGGAGATGGGCCCCACCACCCTAATATCTCGCTTACAGGAAGTCACTCCTGCAACTAGGGATAATAATTCCAATTTGTTTCAAGGAACTTTGGAGAAAGTCACTGAGAGCTTTATCTCAGATACTCCGCGATCTAATGGGATCTTAAACCGTCAAGTGTCACTGCAGGACACAGTCCAACTGACGCCATTAACTCTCGACGGGGAGGCAAGGTTGAGAATTTTCTTAGAACCAGGGTTTCAGACGGAGGACTCTCTGGGACTACACGGTTATCTCACAAACTTTTCAGCCAGAAAATAGTGAGGAAAACTGCCTTACAACTTCGCAAGGAGCTATGGTGGAGAGCTCTGTCCCGCTTCATATTGGTAGGGGAAGAGCGAGCCCAGAACCACTGCCAGCGGCAGATATTACCCATCTTTATTCCAAGATAGAAGCTACTGGGATCAGTGAAGATTCAGTAGAAACTCAGCAAGCGATCATAGAATCTATGCTGGAAGCACAAGACAGTACGCATTTTCATCACCATATACCAGCGGTCTCAAACCCGCTGATGCGCAGCAATGTAGTCGCCATCGCCAGGCCGCCACAGCGCCAGTCGGTCATGTCAGCTGACCAAGACAGCCTTTTGACGGACATGGAAAGGGAAGGTTCAGACCCGCCATTAGGCGGCACAGGTCTGAAGAGAGATCAACTCTTCCAACGGAGCATAGGAGCTTGTTCAAGGAGAGGAAGAAGGAGGAAACGCAGAAGAGGAAGGTCGAAGGACAACCATTGGAGTTCCAGTCACCAGGTGGACATCACCAGTGGTGACCATGAGACTTCAGGACCGACAGACAGCTCTTTAGACAGAGATAGAGGCCAGTCTGAAAAGAAAACAAGTTTCAGTAATCTAACACGGAATCCCGCACTTCAAAAGGGGGAGTAATGTGATACTGTACTGTAATTTATTTTTTCAAACGGCCAATGTCTCTTCTCCTTGCATTATTTACCCTATTTCTAGGAGAGATTACATGTAATCCACCCCATGTTTCTTCTCCTTCTATTATTACGGTGGAGTTTTATCTAATCTGCACTATGTTTGTTCTCTATGAATAGTAGTGGAGTTTAGTCTTGTTTTGTAGGGAATTTATTGCAGTTTTTTATAGGGATGGTGGTAAGGTTAAGTGCAGATTTGCACCAGGGTTCTTCTCTTTAAAGCGACTGCGTGCAACTAGACGTATTTTCGGGATTTAAATAATTGCGGTCATTTTTGTCTTATTAAGCAGTAGAGGGCTGAGCATTATTTCCAGACGGTTAGGAGATCATTCGATACTCCAGTACATTCTTTGTTTAAATGGGGGAATGGGGGTAGTGACCTTTACCCATGTACGTAATACTGGCGAGCAGTAACAGTATGAGTCAGAGTTGTTTAAAATTTTGATTGGCCGAGGTCAAACTGTATTGAAATGCAGCGCGATCATTGGGCTTAGAACAAAGACACGCAATGACGTCAGCGAGGTCAGCGTGGGGGTTTTAATTATATATACTCACGTAGATTCATAGCCAAGTCTCTGATGAAAAATTGCCCGCCAGGTAACCATTGTCAATTTTCGATTGCTCGTTAAGTGGGAAATTCGAATTGGGTAAGCCATAAGTTATTAGCGTGGTACTTTTATTTGATTTTAATAGAGTCCTAGCCGATCAGTAAGTTTTCTTGGGAAGTTAATTTTAAAGCTAAAAGGGCGTGCTTGTATTATTTCAAAGAAGATGTGCGGAGAAACCCGCATCTCTGATTTATGTAAATTTACAGAATATTCGGGGAGCGCGTGTATTTCATTGAGAGTTAAATTCTGATAAGTTACACATATATACACAGGAGTGGAGTTGTGAAATTGTAAGCACGTGGGTGCTGTTATTTAATGAATATTAATTCGGGACGATATTCAGAGGGATGAGGAGGAGCGATGTAACTTTGTGAGAATGTGGGAGCACGTGTTTGTATCTACAAGGTTTTAATTGATAACCGGGTTTTGTGTATAACTTTTGGCAGGATGTATATGCTAGCATAAAATGGTATACGTTATTTATTGTGCATTGTTGTACTGTGTAATCAGAAGACGAGAGATGAAATTTTACTTCTGATAAAGGAATAATTGTTTATTCATTTTGGGATGTGATTAATTTTATGGAAAAGGGAATTTAACGATTCCTAGAGAGGTCAATTTTATTTGGTGTTGATCATTGATCAGTGCAGTAATAGTAGTCCAAAGTATTTTTGGACAGGTAGGTCCTCAGTGAAAAATTGTTGTGACTGTGGCTAGTCATGCAAGAACTAACGATCTGAGCCAGCCGATGTTTACTGGAATGGGAGAGAGAGGGGAGCTGACTTTTTGGGGCATAAATATTATGTAGTTGCTGGAGCGGGAATAGACAGGGGTGTTAGGAAGTAAGGGAGATAGATGTTAAAGACGTGTTAAGTTGATGTGTGGTATAATTGTTGTATTATTTGTCCCACAGCAAAACGGTTTTTCGGCACGCAAGTACGGGTGCAATTTCGACCTTGCAGCTTGCCAAGAAAGATCGTTCTTCTCAGGAGTAGAAGAGACGAGGCAAAAGAGAACTGGTGACGTGGTAGTACCGGCGCCAATTCAGTGGGCATCAGAAAGAACGAAACAGTTCTCTTGCAGTGAAGCACAAATCTTCAGTGGGAACGAACCAGTTCTCTGGCAGTGAAGCCCCCATGCTTCAGCGGGAACGTGTTCATCGTTTAAATCACGAGCTCTAAGCTCGTTATACAAACTCCAAAGGAGGCACAACGCGTGGAGGTTGGGTTTCGTGTAAATTCGGCCATAATAACGCCGACGGCCCTAAACCCAGAGAGGGGTAACCGGGAAGGTGAATCCAGATTTGTCAGTAGTGAAACAGCTACATTTTCAAGTCCAGTATCCAGTCTTTAAACCCTAGTCGTCAGCTACAGAATTTGTGGAGGGAAATCGGGTTAAAATACCCTCTACAGATGTTAGAGCAGAAAGACAGAACTGATAACGAGTTTTGTTAAAGATCATAGCAGAGGACAGCTGCTGAAGTTTTAGTGATGAAGTTAGTTGTGGAGTAGTGTTCGGGAGTTTTCAGAATAGGCTGTGTAGAAACGAAGTCTTTGCAGAGATCGTAGAGACAGTTCGTAGGATTTCCAGCTGACTGTGAAATTAGAATTATAATTTAGAATAGCTAGTTTGGAGTGGAGGCTCGAAATCCGAGACCCCACCAAGTTCAGTGTGGTTTTGTTTAATCTTAACTTCTTTCCCCCATACAGGTGGCAATTGTGGGTAAAGGGTTGGGTTGATGATAAATCAATTTTAACTGTGCTTGATTTTTCCAGGGGTGCTTACACGCACTTTATTTCTTTGACATGTATTTGATTTTTGTGTGTAAATAAGCTCTAAATTGTAGTCTGGATCAGTCACTTTATTTACGTATACAGTAGCTATATGTTGTCTGTATCGTGGTGTATGTGATCTTAAGTAACCGTATCCCCTTAGGGTAGTTAGAGGTGGTTGAGGCTATAGCTATCTAAGACGTCTGGAGTGGCGAGGGAGAGTCAATCTCGGTTCTCAACCCTCGGAGCCAATGGTTTCAACGTTTCACAATCATTTTCATCTAAATCTATTTTTGTCAGTCTTTCTCATATTAGGGTCTTGTCTATAAACTCAGACACACTCTAAACTTAAATCCACTTCATGACACCATGTTAGAAAGTACAGTGTAGAAAATTGAACAGTTCTACAGCCATGTTAGAATGTAGTAGTAAATGTAATTGTTCCATCACCATGTTAGATTGTGACAGAAAATTGAAAAGTTCCATACCCATAGCTCAAACCCCATCACAAAGCTTCATCATCAGAAGATTTAGCTTCAGTGACAGGGTATATTGGTATACTAGTGAAGTTAGAATATTTGTACAGGTTAAAGGAAAAACTAATCTAAGTTTTTTTTATTCAGCTAACCATTGCTATTATGTTGTTTATACTTATATGTTGTAACTACATATTTGCAAAATAATCTTACAGAAGCCATTTGTCTCTTATTTTTGGGATCAGTCTAAACCAGTGCTTCTTAACCAGGGGTGCATGCACCCTCTAGGGGTGCGAGACTAAGCTTCTGGGGGTGCGAGACATGCCAGATATTTTAGAATGTGAATCATCATAAACAATATATAATACACAGAACTCAAATGTATTTGTACAAAATTGAACACTGACAATGTGAATTAGGTATAGAACCTTAGTCACATTCTGTAAATAAAACTTTCTCAAAATAAACTATTATCTCTTTTAAGCATTTCTGTCACGTTTTACGAGACAGAAGATAAAGGGGTGTGCGGCTTCTTAAGATGTTTTAAAGGGGTGCGGGTCCTCTAAAAAGGTAAAGAAACACTGGCCTAAATGTTCAGCTCTTGCAGGACCTCGGTATGTCTTTTTTTTTTATCAGTCTAAACTCTCAGCTCTGGCAGGACCTCAGTATATTGGGAAAGTTAAGAGTAAATACTCTTATAGTCACAGCTGTGTGCTTTGCAGTTAGTCAGCTGACACATGTTTTTACTGTTTGTGTTAACCTAGAAAACAGAGTCTATAATAATCTCTAGATTTTCATAATTAATATTTTATAGCAAGCAGCCACATTTTATAAGAAAGACAAGTATGTGTTTCATTTTTAAAAATCCATTTGTCATTTAATAAATGTTATTTTGCATTAAGGTAGGCCTTGTAATGTCTGACAGAAAAGCATGGAACAATACAGAAGAGAAAATACATTACAGAAAACCCACAAGAAAAAGTAACCACATAATGAGAATGTCTAAAAATAAGCATGCAATCAGCAAATAACAATTTAGCAAAAAAAAGGAGTTTAGAAGAAAAATCAAATTTGGATGACAGATGACATCTTGAACAAAATGGCAGAAAGAAAGAGAGCAAATAAACACTTGAATATAAAACAATAAACAAAGAGATACATACTATGTGTAGACAGGCAAAAGAACAGTGGAAAGAGAATGGATGCAAGGAAAAAGAAGACATGGAAGATAAGCACACGTCAAGGGACATGTTAAGCTATAAAGAAATTGTCAAATAAGTCAAGGATTGCCCAAGAATGATACTATTTTACTTGATGAGAATGACATATCAAAAAGATGGGCAGAATATGTAAAGGAACTATTTGAGGACATCAGAAGCAATAAACCATCGCCAGATTCTAACGAAGGTCCAAATATTCTCAAATTAGAAGTAGAGAAAGCAAAACATATGATACAAAAAGGAAAATCAGCAGACATGGACAACATAAAAACAGAAATGATAAATGCCGTGGACAGCTTTGGTATAGATAACAATAACAGACCTATGCAACGATATATACAATACAGGGTACATACCACACGACCTGAAAACATCAGTCTTTATTACATGGCCCAAACAACTGAATGCAAGAGAACGTTAAGCCTTCAGAACAATCAGCCTGATGAGTCACATAATTAAAATATTGCTTAAGATCATACAGGAGAGAATAAAAAATAAGGTAGACAATGAAGTCCAGCAAGAACAGTTTTGGTTTTTTCGAAGGAACAGCAGAACAAGAGAAGTAATATTTTGTATAAGAATATTAGCAGAAAAATATACAGAAGTCCAAAAAAGTATTTACATTTGCTTTATTGACTATAAGAAGGCTTTTGAAAGAGTCCCTCATGAGAAAATGATTGAATGCCTCAAAGACATAGGTACTGATGGAAAAGACGTAAGAATACTCAGTAAACTTTACTGGGAACAAACTGCGACAGTAAGATCTGGCAAGAATTCACCATATATAAACATTAAAAGATATGAGACGAGACTGTGTATTGTCACCTTGCCTATTTAATATCTACACAGAGAATGTTTTCAGAAAGACACAGGAACTGACTAGACTGAACTTCGGTGGAAGATCAATAAATAACCTTGGATATGCGGATGATACAGTTTTGTTAGCTGAAAGTGAAATGGAGCTTGAGAAGCAAGTAAACAGCATAAGTCATGAATATAGACTAGACATTAACATTGAGAAAACGAAAACTATTATAATTAGCAAAGCAGGCTTTAAGCCAACATTAAAGCTAAGAATAAATGGGAGAATCCTGGAACAAGTCAAGAGTTTCTCATATCATGGTCATATAACAACAGAAGATGACAGATGTGAAACAGAAATCAAGAAGAGAATAGGAATGGCCAAAGCTACATACAACAATATGAGACAGATACTAACATCTAAATAACTAACTCACAAATCCATACTGAGAATAATCAAATGCTATATATATTCATTACTGTATGGTACAAATAAAGAGGTCCTAGAAAACCTAGGAATGAAAAGAGAATTAATAAAGATCAAGATTAGACAGCTTAAATATTTTGGCCATGCAAAAAGACATACCAGGGGGAGGTATCAAAAGAGACAGGAGGAAGTATATTGAGGAGTTGGCAAGAGAGGCAGAGGATGCTGCGGCCAAGGGAAATGTGAGAGAACTGTGTAGCGGCACAGGGAGGCTAACAGGGAAGTGCAAGCAAACGGGTTGCCTCATGAGGGACGGGAATGGGAGGCTGCTCAGCGATATACAGGGGCAGATGAGGAGGTGGACGGAATATTTTGGGGATCTTCTCAATGGACCGGCTCCACAAAACCCGCCGGACATCCGGCCGGCAGAAGAGGAGCTACAGGTTAGCGGTGAAAGACCAACGAGGGAAGAGATGGAGAAGGCCATGGGGCTTCTGAGAGAGGGAAAAGCGTCTGGACCTGATGGCATTCCAGCAGAGGCCATCAAAGCAGATATCGACACGGCTACAGAGATGTTATATAGATTACTTGGTGGGGTCTGGGAGAGGGAGGAGATGCCGGCAGAGTGGAGGGAGGGATATCTGGTTGGGTTGCCTGGGGGGGGGGGGGAATTTTCGGGAGTGCACAAGTTATAGAGGAATGGTGTTGCTATCGGTGCCAGGAGGAGTATTGGACAGGATTATCCTTGAGAGATTGGGAGAGTCCATGGGCAGGAAACTGGGAGATGAACGGGCGGGTTTTTGACGGGACAGATCATGTGCAGACCAGATGGCCACTTTGGGAATAGTGGTTGAACAGGGTCTGGAATGGAGTTCACCGCTGTGCATCGGATTTGTGGACTGCGAGGGGGCATTTGACAGTGTGGACAGAGGGTAACTTTGGGGATTGATGAGGCATTGTGGAGTTCCCCCGGGGATCATTAATTTAATAAAGAAAACATATGAAGACATGACATGCAGAGTTCTTCACGAGGGACGACTTGCAGAACCGTTTGGGATGGGGGCGGGAGTGCGACAGGGATGCCTCTTGTCTCCATTTCTTTTCTTGCTGGCGGTGGATTGGGTTGTGGGATCATCGACAGCGCACAACAGGGGTGGAATCCAGTGGACTCTGACTGGGCAGTTGGATGATCTGGGTTTTGCTGATGACTTGGCTCTTCTGTCCCATGGCCGTAGTCAGATGCAGGACAAGTTGAAAACACTCGATGAGAGGTCGCGGCAGTTTTGTCTGAAAATACACAGGGAAGGGACAAAAATAATGAGAGTAAATGCAGGTAATGATAGCGGGGTTGAACTTGGGGAAACACCAATTCAAGATGTTGAGTCATACACATGTCTTGGCAGTGATGTGGACAGAGTTGGAGGGACGGACAGCGATATCAAAATGGGAATACAGGGGGCAAGGGGAGCTTTCGTTGCATTGGGAGGTATATGGAGATCGGGAGAAATTGGATCCAACACGAAAATAGGAATCTTCGGCTCAGGTGTGGGGTCGGTCCTGTTGTGTGGCTCGGAGACATGGGGAGCAACAGGGACGGCAACCAGGGTGCTACAGACTTTCATAGATGGGTGCTTGCGTAGAATAGAGGGATTGAAATGGTATGACAGGGTTACCAACGTGGAACTGATGACGGGAACTAGACAGGTGCCGGTGGAACGGGGGATGGGAGGGGGGCGATGGCGATGGGTGGGACACGCGCTGAGGAAATCGGTTGATGGCGTTACAGGGCAGTCCTTGTTCTGGAGCTCCCGGGGCAAGAGAGGCGGGGGGGGGACCAAGAGGTACATGGAGGGGAGAGTTGGAGACAGAGGTGGGGATGATGAGGAGAACATGGAAAGAACTTGAGATGATGGCACGGGACAGGAGGACTTGGCATGTGTTTGTTGAAGGCCTATGCTCCTTTGGGAGTGGAGGGTTATGAATGAAAAAGACATACCACCTTACTGAAGACCACAATAGAAGGCAGAGTTAAAGGCAAACGTGCAAGAGGAAGATAGCGCTATAAGTGAGAAGATAACATCAAGAGATGGACAGGAAAGAGTCTATCAGAGTGCACCATCAAGACAAGAGACAGAAGACATTTGGGATCCACTTCAGCCAACCTTCTATGTGGAGATGGCACCTGATGATGATGATGTAGTGTCTGAAACAATGTACACACCTTCTTGTTGTTTCAGTAAACTTCTGGTAACATTTTTGTGTTAATTTAACCTATGTACATCAGGGCTTTAATATTGCCTCTTCTCTTTTATTAGTGCTTGTATTCTTTAACTTTCTTTGATACAAGCACAATTGTCTCAATTCCTCTTTGCTCATGACTTTATGACTGTTCTGCTCCCAAATCCCTCCTCATTATTACGGTACTTTATTTGTTATATTCCCAACTCCAACAGTATCCTTTCTGATTTGTTCATGCAGTTTCTTTGGCACCCACCTAGTCCTGCACCTGTAAACTGTTATATGTTGGCTTTCTCTCTCTTCTTAACATATTCAATTCCACTTGTTCCAGCCATCTGAGCCTTTATATTACTATCAGTTTAGTGCTATTTTAATCGATGACTAATCCATCATCATTTGTTTTCTTATCACATTGTACTCACAAAATCTTATTTTAAATTTCCACTGAAATTTATGGCTGTGCTTGCATACAAGCTGATTCTACATTACTAGTGTGAACAGTCTATTCATATGCTGTGTACAGATATTTTGTATACTACAGGTGCTTAGTCTATTCATATGTACGGAGGCACTTGGGTATACAGTCTTATGACGTTTGCTGACACAGATTATAATATAAGTGTTTACAATATGGGTAAATAATAAAGGGGGACTTCTGTAAAACTGGATGATAAAGTAACAAAAACGAAAAATTGAATGATACACTAAAAACATGGGACATTTAAGGTCCTGTATTTATGGTGTATCGTTCAATTATAAAACTGACTCTGTACCTATTTTACACTCCATTCGTTTACCGTTTACAGGCACAGAGTATACTGGTTACAAGTATAAATATTTAAACAAATAAAGAGGGTAAACCCTGAGGCCTGTAAACAGTAAATAAATAAATATTACACACATAAAGGTCACGTGCTTCAGGCACTCATGAGAAATAAAGAAGAAGAAAACTAGACAACAGAAAAACAACAGACGTGAGTGGCTTACAGGAAAATTGAACCCAGGACCTTCTGAACGGCACCACCGCTTAGCTATGGAAGCGAATGACACTATCCTCCCTGCCAACTAGGCACCACAACAATTGTGCTTCGTAGATAGGGGTCATTAGCGCGATTTACAACATGAAATGCCGGATATTATTGTGGTGTCTATTTGGCAAGAAGGATAGTGTGATTCGCTTGTGTTGCTAGGTGGTGGTGCCATTCGGAAGATACTGGGTTCAATTCTCCGGTTAGCCACTCACTTCTGTTGTTTTTCTGTTGTCTAGTATTCTACTTCTTTATTTCTCACGAGCGCCTGAAACATATCTTTATGTGTGTAATATTTATTTATTTACTGGTTATAAGTATGGTCCTTATATGTACTGTTTACTAACACTCAGTACGTTAGTAATACGTACAGTTTGTTCAGAAACTGTTTAAATGCACCAAGTATTCAAAGAAGTGTACAGTTTTTTTCATACACTGTTTGCAGCCATGGAGTATACTAGTTTTGAGCATGGTCTATACATGTACTGTTTACAAACACTGAGCACATTAGTGGTATGTACAGTCTGATTACAGGCCCTGAATATTGCAATGGTGTTTACAGTCTGTTCATATACTGTTTACACCCTGTGGTCTCTGGGGGTTTCTTGTGAGACAAAGAAAGAACAGGGCTACAACTCCGACAGACATGTTGTACAAGGCAACTAATATGAGTCTGTGCATGGGGCTGGCAATCTCATCATGTAAAACTGATTGTTACAGAGAACCACTGATGCAAGAGTTTGTGAATGCTTAGTACAGGCTTCTTGCAAGGAGGCCAGCTGCAGGTGGCTGGCTCTATAGGGAGTGAACAGGAAAATGGTGATGATGATATACCATTTATAGGCAATGTGTCCATTATTCTTTTTTTTCTTTTAAATATATGAAGAAAAATTATCACATTCAACCTCTGATGTGTCATAATTAGGATATAATTTTAGATAATATGTTTAACTGTCAATACATTATTTGCTTTTGGCATTATTTCTCCTGTGAAATTATCATTGATAGAGTAAATGAAGGTTTCCAAATTGTGTGTGTATGGGTGTTTTTTTTATATTTAAAGTCAGTCCTAAAATGGTAGATTCTTCAATTTTTCATTGTTGCTATGATGTAAAAAGATGGCGACGACAGGTTGTGGGTCTGTGTGTGAGAGTGAGACAAAGCTTAGGGTGCTTAAGTTAATATTTAATTTACTCTTTAGTGGTGTAAACAGTCCGTTCAAATACTTTTTATAGGCACTGAGTATACCAGTGGTGTATACAGTCTGTTCAAATATTGTTTACAGGCATTTAGTATATCAGTGGTGTATATAGTTGACCATCTTCATATTATGCAGGTCAGCACGTTTAGTATACCAGTGGTGTATACAGTCTGTTCAAATATTGTTTACAGGCATTTAGTATATCAGTGGTGTATATAGTTGTTCATATTATGTTTACAGTCATTGATTATACTAGAGGTGGGTAGATATGTTTGTAGGCTCTTAATAAGCACAGAGCATATTAAAGTGTGTACAATTTATTCAAATGCTTTTTCACCAACACAGGGTATACTAGTTTTGAGTATGGTGTGTACATGTACAGTTTACACTCGTGGTTGTTCATTACTGTTTACTAGTGCTGCATGTATTAGTGCAGTAAAGTTTGTTGGTTCTGTAGCACTTATAACTATGTGCCTTTTCTGTTGTTATGTGATCCATGTATGATATTCTGATTTTTATATATTGTTTACACATACTGATTATACTCAGAAAACTGCCTGTTTATATACTGTTCACATGTGCTGAGCACACTAATGGCATATAGTCTGTTCATATATTGTTTACAGACACTGAGTAGACTCAGAAATATGTACTGTTTGCATATATACTGTTTACATACACTGACTATACTCAGAAGAATGTACTGTCTGTTTATATACTGTTTACATACACTGACTATACTCAGAAGTATATACTGTCTGTTTATAAACTGTTTACAGGCTTTAAGTTTACCAGTTGTGAGTATAGTCTGTTCATATACTGTTTATGATAGTGTACTAGTGATGTACACTGCACATACATCACATCCATCCAAATTGAGGCTTATACTGGTGTCTACTTTTAAGAAAATCATGACAAACTATACTGGGATTGAAGATACTGATTAGCAGATTTCTGTACTTAAAGATATTCAGAGTCGCTGCTATCACATGGTATTATCAAACATAATGTTAAACATTTAAAATGTATCTGAAAACAGCGACTTTTTCTGAAAAAATCAGATCAGATCAGCTGCCATCTTTACATCGAAGGTCAGCTGTAATAGATCACTAACATCTTCTGTCTCTTGTCTTGATGGTACACTCAGACACACTCTTTCCTGTTCATCTCTTGATATCTTCCCACAAACGGTAATAATGCTGTCACAGTGTTAGGTCTTTTTAATACAAATTTTTTTTTTTAATTTACTGGTATACTAAATTTCTACTTGATCTGATTTTCTCAGCCATTACAGACATATTTAAAAAAAAATCAAATATAGCTATTCACTGATTTGTCATAATTTTATTATTTATTGATCGCTGTGAATGGTTCAGAATGGCCTTTCTTGTGATACTAATATTTCAAAATTTTCTGACACGCACAAAAGCCTGATTTTGTCAGGATGAAACGTATATATAATTAATTTGCCAGTAGCGAGTAGGACATGTTCAATCTTGCTAATATTTACACATTGTGTGTGTGTGTACACTGTTTTATGTTTGTGTATATATATATATATATATATACATACACACCCAGTCTGTGAGCTGCATGTTGTGTACAGGCTGTTTAAAGCTGTCTATCATTAGAAAGTGTGTATATAAGTTGTGTGCATTTTTGAATCTACTGTTTTACATGGTAAGGCAGGTAGTCCCATAGCAGATGCTGCTGCAGTGGAAGTGAAGTGTTAGAGACTTTACATATACTAGGCCTCAGCTTTATGAGGTGGGGTAACTAGTTCAGTTCCTTTCCTCGCTGTATTTGCCATCCCTAACTCAAGAGCAAAGTTTAGTAGGCCTACCCATTTTATGGCCGGGTAGAGTGCAGCATGATGCTGTCTGATATCAAAACCAGCTACATACCCTCGTGAAGCAAGCTCTACAGCTTTATATGTTGTATAAATATTGAATATTGTTTTACTCTTTCAAGTTTTGATTTGAATATTACTTTGTAATATATAGTGTATAAGGAACATAAACAAATATTTGCACTGGACTAAATTTACGCAAAATACTGTACCAGAAACAAGGACAGAAACTTTGGTCAAACATATTATAATGTGCTGTTATATGGTCATAACTTGCTTCAGTATATATCACATTAGCATTAAAACACAATAACATCAATATAGTAATAGCATACTACGACACAAGATTTTGGTTTGTTTCGCTCATCAAATTAACTAGACCTAACGCTGTAGGCCTATTTATATAAATGTAAAAAGTATCAGTCAAGATTAGAAAAGGCATAATAAAAGTAAGTGGTGAACAAATCACAATTCCGTGGCTTGATTAAAAGAAACATGTCAACCACAGAGAACAAAAAACTTAGCATATATAGAATAAACAAATAACTTGCATCAGAAATACTAATTATAACACGTGCCGTACAGCATTTTAACGAATCACAGTCATCGCAATCATACTGGAAGCACCCAAAGCAAAGAAATTATTAGAAACAGAATTATCCTACGTCACGCTGCGTTGTATAACGGTTGATTATATTAAATGGCACATTACCTACACGTCGTGTTATGTAAATTAATCTATTGTCATTATGAACACGAGACACTGTTTTGACGGCACACACTAAAAGGCAATGTTCTGCACCATGGGGGTAATAATATGACATCCACCATTCACATGTTCAACTATCTTCTGCTTTAGTTTCATAACTTGATCACGTAAATCTGAGGCTGTGGTCACAAGATCACTATTGTGTCCTTTCAGTTCTTGCACTCTGTCTTCTAAGCGTGAAATCCTCTCTAACTTTCGTGTGCGACATTTGCGTGCTGCAACCCTATTGCGAGCTCGTTTTCGTTCAAGTTTGATTTTTTCCTGAGATTCCATGTTGATAGGAGATAGAGGTGGCGATGTGCCGAGACAGGGCACGATCTGTGGTTCTTCCTTTATCTGTGGTATCCTCACGTCAAGACCGGCTGTGGACACTGGCATATTAGCCCTGGAGGTGGGAACAGCAGTCCTTGGAGGGCTTAAGATTGGTGGTACTCTACCAACTGGACCTCCTGGTAAAGATGTAGTTGTAGATAGTTCGCTGGCAGATGAGAAAACTGATACAGGGGCTGCCGTGGGAACAGTTGCGCTTTGTGAAAGAGCAGTTGGCACTGTTAAAGTTGTAAAAGTCCTAGTTAGGTCTTGCGTACGATTTGCCGATAAGGCTCCACTACCCTGAAGTTCTGCTAAGGCATCGACGAAACCTCGAGCGTAAGCCTCTTGTTCCTCAGTTACGAATTTCGGAAACATGAACTGTGTGGGGGTGGGTGTAGTTGTCACTAAACCATTAGCCTGAATAATCATCTTTTCCAGTTCAGGCGAGGCCAGTTTCAGCATATTAAGGTCCGGCGAGGCTAACACACTCGCTAGTTTCTTTTGTTTACTTGCTGAACTTGAATTAAAGTCCAAAGTCATACTCCTCTTCAACCTTTTCACTTCTGAATCCGGACCGTCCGAATCAGAATAAAGCGACGAATGGTCCATTCTGGACTTTGATGAGGGTGTTCGTAAATCCAGATTGAATAAAGGACAAGCGTGTCAGTACAGACTCCGCCTCTCTGTTCAAAACTAATGAGTCACTAGAGCGTCGACCGTACCGTATAGAAGCCAATGCGGTTAGTCACAACGGAACATGTTTCTAGAGAGATCAAAGCTGTAATGATAAAACGCCGTGTAGAGCCGCCTATATAACGAATGAGTCACGTGTGCTAAATTTAGAACATGACAGCATTTCTTTAAAATGTGATTGGCCAAAAATGATATCACACATCACGTGGAACCACAATTTTGAGAAAAACGGAGGGCGCACATTATGATGACGAAAACACGATGTCTATTTCTGTTAAAGGAATTCCCAGGGTATGACTAGGTAGAAGGAAATTCAAAATAGTGTAGGCATACGCTTGCAGCACTGTTATTTCCCAAGGGCCACTAGGAGAACTCCCTTTTTTTAAAACCATCTTTTAATTATTTTAAAATTTATTATTACCTTGACGTGACCCTTGTTTGCCTGTTTCAAATATTTGAAGCTCAAAATATCATATTCCATTTGTAGTAGAGAGCTGAAGCGTTGCGTGCAGCTTCTTTTCTTGGTACATTTTATTCTATTAAGTCTTCATTGGCATCGACTCGGCGAATTTCATATAATAACTACGGTGTAAAATAAGTCGGAAAATAACTCCATTAAAATAATAAGCGACAGCATATCCAAGAAAAAACAGACAGACTGAATAAATATAGCCAACAAGTGGGACTGAACATCAACCTGAGGAAGATAGAGGTCATGACACTCAGTGTAGTAAATCATAAGCCCATAAAAGTGGGGAACCAAAGGCTGGAACAGACAGATACATTTTCATATCTAGGAAGCCAGTGGCGTAACTACCATCCTGTTGGACCGGGCACGTCCCAGGGGCCCTGGGCATTGAAGGGGCTACAAAAAGTAGTGATCAGAAGGGGCTTTCCTCTTTATACAAATCCATTTATTTTCCTTTCGCTCGTGCTTTTCTCAATACAATTTTAGAAAAAAATGTCCTCGCTACTTTCAAAGGTTCAGTTCTTACCTGTTTCAGTTTCTAGCGAATCCAGTGTCACCTTGTCCTACACTAAACATTATTTTAAAAGCTTCTTCTAAGATTTATTTCCCCACAACTGTCCTTTTGCATGGAGTCACTTGCTGGCCATTAAAAGGCATTTAAAATGTTATACGCGGTATATTTTTCCCTTTGCTGCGCTTGGGTGTAACACTGTTTTAGAGCCCTAGTAAAACAAAGATTATTTTATGGTCTCGCTGTAATCTGACCGCGCGCACAGTCTCCCGGGAAATGCATTTCTATGGTAGGAAACTCTGTACAGAGAGATACAACAAGAGGTAACCAAGAACGTTCAAGCGGTTTGAGTGTCCTATCAGTGGAACATGAGGAAGCTCAAAGTCTGAGAAAAAACTTGCAGCGAATTATCAATGCATTTGCTAAATCAAAAGTAAGACTGCGGAATGTTAGTGTCGTGAGAAATTCTAAATCCACATATCTAAATTAGAAAGTAAATGTAAAGCCTAACGAATTAATTCAATAAAAGGAAAGAAGAATGGTAAAAGAACAGTGCGGTCACAATAGCGTACGCCTGTATTATAGAACGTCATACTAGTTAAACAAGAAATCCCCCTTTTTCTACTTCGTCTGCATAATTGTAGCGCTTTCACGTTTGCTAGTAAAGCCTACTGCATCAAATACACGCGTTTCTAAAAATAAAACTGGTACTGTGTTTCTTAGAAAACCTTGAGATAGACACACTGCGTAATGACCTAGATTTAATATTCCATTAATGTCATTTTATGCACTACGTAAACTAAAAGACAGACGAACTTAGAAGAGAGAGAGAGAGAGAGATGTACGGAGGAACGCATGCAATACTACCACGTCGTCTCGCGATTGAAAATTAATGCCACCCCACGCGAAAGGCATGCAGGCTTGCTTTTTTTCAACTAAACAGTAATAAAAAACACTACCAATACGAGGTAAGGTTTAAAAAAAAACATGTTTAATGCTTATTAGGAAACATGACACAATACTGTTTTATGTCTGAAATCCTGACATTAGCCTGACAGTACAGAAGACACCCCATCGTATAGAAGTGAACGGGTGGTAGAAGAAAATACTTATTTTGAACGCAGCCACTTAGCTCCATTAAACTTATATATTTGGGTGCCTTAGGACTTGCTGACAAAGAATATGTTAGGTGTTAAGCAAATAGTCTAATAATTAACAAATTATAGCCAAAATATTATAGTGGTGTTGTCTGACAACACAGGATCATATTTGCTCATAATGGCATGTTTGGACACTGCTTTAGAGGAAATGAGGCCACCACGTTAAATCCGATTTGATTGGCTAGAATAATATGTAAGGCGAAACATGATTAGTCGACTGCTAATACTATTTTTGGTTGTTAATGGAAACGGTAGGAAGGGTACATTTTTTCAAATGCTTTTGTAAACATGGTCTCATTGGTTAGACCATTTAATATAGTCAATTAGGAGCGTCAGTTCAGTGCCACTTTTTGAAAATAAACTTTGTAGAAGCAAGTGCGTTGAGAACCAGCTCATATTTTTCTAATAAAAGCCTGGGACAGAGGCAGATCGGAATTGTGCCATAACTCATCGCCAGTCAACGTACTTGTTTAATATTTCCTTGAATTGTGGTAAGCTAGACATATTTGATATCTTTTTGATGAAAATTGAATGTGAATTGATAATTTATGTCTGTATGTGTGTGGTTCAGTAACAAACATGAGGCAAAGCCTAGATATTGCTCCACCATGAACAAAACTTGTCGGAGAGGAGTATAACTGCATGGGATTGCCAAATAGTACTATGACACCTATCTTATTGAATAGAAGGAAATAATGCTGGAATTGCAGAGGCGTTGTAACCATTAGGGAGAGGAATACTGGTGTATATTGTTACATGAGCAGCTAGCAGTTGGCCTACCGCGCTGAACTCGGTGTTTGTTATGTATTGTGCTTCAGTGTGGAAATAGATTATAAATTAGTTCTGAAGTAGGAGGTACAACCTTCTTGTTTCAGGGACCGTGGTACTAAAGTATTAAAGCAGCACCTGGTCTGAGTTTTACTGAATCCAGAGGCTGGTAGCATACTCCTTGGTCAAGATATCGACCAGTGTTGTTTCTCAAGAAAACGGTGAAGCAAGCGAGCAGAGGAGTCAGAGTTCCTGCCGCCCACACAGAAGTTAAGATTTCGTTGGCCAGAGCAGCTCAATCTTGTGTATACCCCCCTCTAAAATTGACTGTACATTAAATCAAGAGGGACAATTATTTGTTTCAAATAAAAGAAACTGTGAACCTTTCCAATATTATTTCCACCAGAAACAAACACTTGAAGTCATGATGACAAACAACAACCTAGCTTGAAAAGTGTGACACATACAGAAAATTAAATTGTTTATTCTGTCTTGGGGTCATCATGTATCAAACAACTTCAATACGTTTGTCATCAACTAATAATTATTGGAGCCAAAAAGGGAACTAAGTTCTGACTGAGGTCTAAATGTGGTCAGTTTGCAAAGTAAAGGTTCATCTGAAAAACAACACATGTAACCCCTCAGAAGTTTTCACAGCTTTATCTCAAGTGTAGTATGGGCTTTTCCCCTATAAGCAATTGGGGGCATCCGTCCTTACATAATCCCACTTGAGCTCACTGCCACATCAGCTTTTTACGTGACTCTTGCGTGACTGCGGCAGGAAAGGACTCCTCTGCTCGTACTCTCCCCTGTGCTCTGGAGACACCTCACTGATAGCTAAATGGACCAAGGAGTATGCTGTCCGACTCTGGATTCAGCAAAGCTCTGACCAGGTGCTGCTCAATACCATCAAGACCACGGTCCCTGAAAACAAGAAGGATGTACCGTCTACTTCATAACTAATTGATACTCTAGTTCTACACTGAGCACAATACATCACAAACATTGAGTTCAGAGCGTTAGGCCAACTGTCAGCTTCATCTGAAATACTTTATACCAGTATTAACTTCCTTAATGGTTACTACGCCTCTGCACTTCCAGCATTATTTCTTTCTAGTCAATCATCTAGGTGTCAGTGTACTGTTTGGCCATTCCATGCCGTTTTACTTTCCTCCGACACCTTCTGTTCAGGCTGGAGCATTATAGGCTTTACATCATGTTTGCTACTGAACTACACATATATACAGGCATAAATTAACAATTCACATTCAATTTTCATTAAAAGATACTGAATGTTTCAAGCTTACCACAATTCATAGAATAAACACAGATACGTTGACTAGCAATGAATTCTGGCACAAATTCCCATCTGCTTATGTCCAGGCTTTTATTTAGCAAAAATATGAGCTGGCTTCAACGCACTGTTGCTTTATCAAGCTTATTTGAACTAGTGGTCTCGAACTAACGCTCCCAAGTGATTATATCAGCGAGTCTGGCCAATGGAGCCACGTTTCGACAAGTGTTTGAAAAATTTTTACCTTCCTACGTCTCCCCTAACAACCAAAGATAGTATTTATAGTCCGACCAATCGTGTTTAGTCTTATATTTGTTGCGCTCCAATCAATTTGGAGTTTACATGGTAGGCTATTTCCGTACGTAAGGTTTTTTCAAACACGTTATAAAAAAAATTTTATGAGCAGAAATGATTTCATGCTGTCAGGCATCCCCACTATTTTATTTTGGTTATAACTTGTTAATTCCTAGACTATTTGCGTAACGTTTTACATATTCTTTGTCAGCAAGCCCTAAGGAACCCAAATATACAAATTTAAAAGAGCAAAGTGGCTGCGTTCAAAATATGCAATTTCTTCTACCTCCTGTTTCGAAGATGTGCTGTCTGGGTACTGTAATGTTTTCAAACGTAAACCCATCTAATGTTATCTTTTCTAATAAGAGTTTTTCAGGATTAAAAAACCTAACTCTGGGAAGGTTAGTGTTTTTATCACTGTCCGTCCGAAAAAGTTAGTGCATGTGGCCTTACACGCGTGATAGTAGTAATTGTGTATCGCGCGACGCGTGTTTAGTGTTGCACGTGTTCGGCTTTATGCCTCTCCCTTCTCTCTATCCTTTAGTCCATCTGTCTTTAGTTACGCCGTGTATAAAATGGAATGAATGAAATATTAAAATTAGGTCATTGTTCAGCTTGCGTATCTCAAATGTTTTTCCAAGAAATACAGCACACGTTTCATTGAAGAAAGCGGGTAATAATACAGTAGGCTTTTACTATCAACGTGAAAGCGTTACAATTTGCAGACGAAGCAGAAAACAAGGGGGATTTCGAGTACATTCCTTGTGACAGCACTGTTATTTTACCATTGCTCTTTTCTTTATTAGAATTTATTTGTTAAGCTTTACATTTACCTTTTAATTTATATATGTGGATTAGAATATTCCACGACAACATATTTTAAAAGTTAACACTTGACTTATTAAGATAGTCTTATAGAGTGTTCTATGTATGTGAGTGTCACAGTGTTGTAAAGTATTGTGGATTAAAGTAAATTGTTTATCTGTCTGTTGGTTGTTGTGAACATACACTTCATCACTATCATAACCCTAGACATTCAACGTAGTCATCACAATATTCCAGAATAAGTCTGACTGAGGTCTAAATGTGGTAGCAAAGTAAGGTCATCTGTAATACACCACACTTATTAGATACAGATACCTTCACAGCTGATCTCAGTCAGTACACTAAGTCCCCTATAAATATTTATATCATCCCACTTTACCACAGTTAGGTCTACTAGTAAGTTTAAAGTTAACGGTGTTACAAAACACAGATGTAGAATCGTTATTAAAACACATTAACTACCGAATTGAAAAACACACTGTGGCCGAATAAATTTGTTTTTCCCATTTTCATCCTGTAGGTGTTCGCACAAAGTAAGCTGTAGTCTTCGTAATTGTTTACAGATTTTTATGAATTACACGTCATTTTAAAGATAAATGAATATACTATTACAATAAGCACCATTTGTAACTCCAATATTGGTTGTTGCTATTTTACGGCTGTCCTATGGCCGACGACTTGCAACATTTTCACAATTATAACTGCTTGCGCACCATCTCTATCAAAATCACTATTTCAAAAAATTTGCACACCGTTTTCACTCTTGTCCTCGTTGCTAGATCTATCAGTCAATTGTTGAAACAAGTTTCTAGCCTATTCAGCCGTTAGACGAGATGTACACGCGTTTTTTGTGTGTGTGTGTGATCCTATCAATAGTTGCCACGGTAAACAGTTTTACACGATTTGGTAACTAACCCATGCTTTGGGAATATGTTTTTCGGTGGCAACTTAAAATCTCGAACCAGATCAGGAAGTGTTTCAGTGCATTTTTCATTCGTTTTATTACTAAAATTAGATTGACGCTCTGACCGGCTCGCGGTCCAAATGATAGGATTTCGAAAGCCGGTCCCACCGGCTTGCAGTAGTTAATGTGTTAATGTTTAATAAAAGTGAGAAATAAATAGAATTGGGAAATTTATCTAAGTTATGAACTGTTGTATTTTTGGACTTTCATATTACGGTATATTAAAATTAAATCAATGTAACAATTTCTTATTAAAATGAAACTCTGTGAGGAAAAAAAATGACAGTCAATGAAAATTCGATGTGAAAAATATCAATATTAAGTAAAACATGATTCACATCTCAAGTGTTAATAATTCGTGGCGTCGTCTGCACTGGTCAGTGATACTCAAACAAGAGATTTTAAAGCAGATTTGTATTTGCTTGTGTTTCTTATTTTTTTTTTTTTTAAGAAACAAACAAAAAGCTGCCTATCTATAAAAACTTGAACTTGCTTACAATTAAACTTGTTATGGACGAAAACGCTTTTTTTCCTTCAAATCTAAATCTTTTCTTCTTCTTTGATCCTTAGCCGCCGACCGTCAAAGCAGTCAGTGGCCATCAAGCCCGGTGGCGTCTTGTAGGGCAACAACAAATTGATTCCACTTTGCGCGGTCGGTGGCCATCCTTCGTACAGTGCCCCAACTCTGGTTTATTCTTTGCATTTCAGCCTCCACAGTCCTTCGCCAAGTTGTTTTTGGTCGGCCTCTCTTTCATTTTCCTTCAGGGGTCCAGAGCATAGCTGTTCTTGTGATGGCATCGGGGTCTTTTCTGAGGACATGGCCAACCCAGCTCCAGCGTCTGCCAGCTATGATGGTGTGCATGTCCTCTTGCTTGCTCCGAGTAAGCAGATCTTGGTTGGTGATGGTATTCGGCCAAAAGATTCGGAGAATTTTTCTTAGTCATGTTGTGTAAAAAGAGGGCAGTTTCGACATTTCCTTCTCTGTAACTCTCCAGCATTCCGCACCATAGAGAAGCACAGAAAGCACACAGCTCTGATATAATCTTAATTTTGTGCTTGTGCTGTACTGAGAGGACTTCCAGATGTTGTTTAGACTAAAAAAGGCTGTTCTTGCTTTGTTCATTCTGTTGTTGATGTCTTTGCTTGCTCCGCCTGGTGTTACTATGCATCCTAGGTATGTGAAGGTGTCTGTCTGTTCCAGTTGCTGATTCCTTACTGATATGGGCTCAGGGTTGCTCACATTGAGCGTCATGACCTCTGACTTCTTTAAATTGATGTTCAAGCCCACCTGCTGGCTATACTTATTAAGTCTATCCGTTTTTTCCTGGATGTGTTGATGTGAATGTGCTAGTAGTGCAATGTCATTTGCATATTCCAGATCTTCCAATGTAGAAAATGTAGTCCATCTTATTCCAGTTCGATTGACCTCTGTTGTCTGGCACATCACCCAGTCTATGACTGTTAAAAATAGAGTGGTTGATAAGGGGCATCCCTGTCGTACTCCTGTCTTCACCTCAAAGGTTAGGTTGCACTGCCCAACACTACACGTAAAGTTGGCATAGAGGCTTTTTATGATTGACACTATGCAGCTTGGAATTCTATAAGCCCTCAGTATTTTCCATAAACTGTCCCTATGTATACTGTCAAAAGCCTTTTCAAAATCAACGAAATTAATGTACAGCTGTCTTTGCCATTCTGAGCACTGCTCTATAATGTTCCTGAGGGTAAATATATAATCTACACATCTTCTGTTCTTTCTAAATCCTGCTTGTTCTTTCCTCAGTTTGTGGTCTACTGCTTGTGAAATTCTCTGTATAATTATCCTGCCTAGTATTTTGCTGGGAACTGAGAGAAGAGTTATTCCTCTCCAATTATTGCAGTCTGCAAGATCTCCCTTCTTGGGCAATTTGACAATTATTCCTTTGTTCCACTCCGTTGATGTTGTCCCTGTTTTCCAGACTTGTGCAAATAGTGGTTCTAATAGTTCTGCTTCTAGCTCAGGGTCTGTCTTACATAGCTCTGCATTTAAGTTATCATGGCCAGGAGCTTTTCCATTCTTTAACCCTTTGATTGCTGTGATGATTTCTTCTTTTCATGGAATGTCTGTATTAACATCTAGATCATTTTCAGCCTCAAGTACATTCAATTGTGTCTCTGATGGTTCCTTGTTCAGAGTTTCTCTGAAATACTCTGCCCATCTTGTTTCCTGTCCCTCTGCTGTTGTAACGAGATTTCCTTGCTGATCTCTTACTAGTGTAATATTGTTTGCACCTCGTTTACCGCTGATGATTTTAGTTATTTTGTACAATAATACAACGCTACGCAGCAATGAATGACAGCGATGATGACGTCAAGGATGAATTATAACAACTGCAGAAAGAAATTCAAGACACACCTAGATATGATCTTATCGTAGTAATGGGAGACCTCAAAGTGAAAGTTGGAACACACAATACATATAATGAAAGAGTAATGGAGAAATGCGGCAGCCGAACAGCAAACGAAAATGGGGATAAATTAATAAGTTTTTGTAGCATTAACAACCTGGTCATTGGAGGAACACTTTTCCCGCACAAAGAAATTCACAAATTAACGTGGTCTCGTAGATGAATTATCAGATAGTTATAGATGTTTATAGCCCTGTCTGAGCAGAGGTGATAGTGATGACGATGTGAAAGTAAGGGGTAAGATATAGTTTTTATCACGAGGGTGATCGTGTAAGAGAAAGGACAGTCTCTGGATAGAATAATTTATCTAGTCCCGCCTATCTGGACGACGATATTTAAATCAGACGCACTTTCTCTCCTTGTACGAAAATACAAGTTACACTGCACTCACATGCACACAATTCTGTGACAAATACGCACGAACGTGAAAACAAACTATGGATAACATATAACGGATATGGGTTGACCGACTCGACAACTAAAGGTTTAATAAAGTTTATTATTAATAGAAAATCACAACATAAATTATATGCATCATGTCATAAAGTGCATTGATACATCGATAAAATAATTAATTATAGGTAAAATTCAAAATAATATGAGTAGAAATAGAAATAGTAAAGTTGTAACGCGTCTTCTTTCCCCGCGCCAGTCATCAAATGGAGATAAGAACGTAGTGTGAAACCTTATTGCCGCGCTAGTGGTATTTGATTGTATAACTCGCCCGTCAAGGGTTAACGGTAAAAATTTTGAGAAACGACAAGCTTAGTTGTTCCAAGAAAGATAGTAAGAATAAAACAGGGGAGGCATAAACGAACGCATAAAAGTGAGAGAGAGAGAGAGCGAACACCTGCTTCCAACTGTCAAGCGTTAGATTCTTGTACTAGCTACCCAAGACGACAGTGCGAGACGATACAGTTAGCCTGTGTTCGGTAACGTGGCGCAAGCTTTGTAGAATTTAAAAATACCCCGCAAAACCCACTACTTTTTCGGACTATAGGTACACTGAGGAAATATATAAACACACAGACAGCGCTTTCGCTGCAAAAGAGTCCATTTTATGACGTAACAGACTAGTAGTTTCAGTTTTGGACAACGCGGGAGAGGAGAAAAGATGGCGTAATTTATATGATAGTGGAAATTGAAACTAACTCTGGAAAATATATGGACTTCTTTATTAATAAGTTTAGGATCATGAAACCTAGTTAGTTTGATGGCTTATCTTCTCCTGATAAATAATATGTTTAAAAATACAAAATTCCCCAGTAGATAAGAAAGTTATTGACAAAAGACTGTATTTGTTCGTGCATACAGACAAACAGACTGGCGTTTTTGCATTCATTTTGCATTCACTAACGGTTACTTTTGGACGCGTTGGGGGAAATGAGACAGGCAAGGGTAGAGATATTATGGGATGGCCTAAAACTAAAAAATATTTGGTAGTGAAAATCTTGAAGTGAATGAGAGGCAGAACTTGTTAGGTCAAAAACCAAAACTGTTTTTAACTTTTAATGCCAAAATGTGACCGACGTACATTTGAAAAATTGAGATGTAATTTTGACTTTATTTTCAAATTCAAAATTGAAAAGCTTAGTCTTCCGATCTGATTGGCCAACGCATTTTATATTATGGAAAACTTAGTTAGGTTTTTGCCATTTTGTAGAAAGCTGTCCCTGAAGCAGGTCGATGTGATCCTAGAAGTTTGACTTTTATTTGTAACTAAAACTAAAAAGTATTTGTCATAGTCTAGCCAGCAGCAAAGCTGAATTTGTGCCATCCATCGCACCTGTGCTTATTTCATTGAATTCTGGTAAGAAGAATATCTATATTATTATGTAATATGTGCAAAGGCAAAAAGTGGGAAAGTGTATGACATGCCTAAAGAGACAGTTTGGGTATATCTATTTGATTTATGTTTGAATATTGCAATGTTGGAATTAAAAATTATTGTAGGACTAAAGTAAAATAGCAAGCCTCTGTGTTCGCTGAACACTATTGATTGCCTGGAGCGTTTATATTTTGTAATAGAAGAAAATTATATGCATATAAGGAGATGTACATACTCTTATTAAATTGTGTTGAAGAAGACTATGTAAAATGACAGTGGCGTATCTGCCATATGGACCTGAGGTGTGGTCACAATATGATGTGAGTTCAAAAAAACTTAGGGGCTGGTGCACTTGTAATGCACACGAGGCTGAACCCCATCATGTCATGTAGAGAGTTGAGGGAAAAATATAACAGATATGAAAAGGCCAGGGTGTCTTTTATGTTGCAGGGTTTTATTTCCTGTTACCAGCCGGTGACAGGAAAGCTGAAGTACGAGTGAAGACAGTAACGTCTCCAGTACAGCGTATTCTGTATAAAAATTGTCAAGTAGAGCTCTGAGAGCTGATGTTCTTTACAGAGCCATATCAACGATTGAATCTTCACGAAGGAAATTTCAGGTTATGTGCCACAATCTGGGCAATCTGACACTTTATCTGGAGAAAACTGTTTCCCTACCCATTAACAGAAACTCTCGGGGAAATGATGACATAAACAGTCTCTCCAATAACTGACTCACATTATTACTTATTACTTAACAGGCTGTGAAACACCTTACAGAACATTTTAATATTAGTAGTATTATTGTTGGACCAAGAGTCCTTATTTTCAGTTCACTTTTTCAGTGTAACATACATTTTCTTCAGTTTTAAAAGACCTGTCCAAAAGAGATTGCAGGACGGGCACAATAAATTGTACCAAAAAAATATTTCTAATTTGAAAACTAAACAACAGAGTTATTAAGATTCTATTAGAGAGTTATACTGTGTTGTTTTGATGTACCATCATTTCATTACATCCCCTAGACACCAGCCATATCAAACACCATACATTAGAAGTAATTTACAGCACCGTGTGAGATCTTGAGAGGTAGCGTTAGGTTCCTTGAGAATTCATCTTCTTCAACCACTAGACTCAAGGTCTTACATAGCTTGACCTCACACGGTTAACACATCTAACTCTATCATTCTTATCTTTTACCATCATAACTGTAGCGGGAGGTTATATAAAATTAGTACTTATGTAAGAGTATGCCAGTAAAGAGTTCTGGTCTTACAAGTAATACCTCAGTCTTAGAAATAAGCACTGGTGTATTGTTATCATAAAATAGTCAGACTGTGAAAACCCTGGCCCAGTTGGTAAGAAGTAGTACCAGGATTTAAGGTGTCTCCTCCCTATGACTATCTTATGATTACTTATATTCTAGGGATAAGTAAAAGGAACATTCACTGAAACCACAAATGGAAGAAGTGAATAAATCCTCAGGTACAGTTAAAATAGTTTAATAATTACACTAATATTCTATTTCTACTAGTTGGAAAAGAGCATATACATATATATAAAAGTATTCACACAATTACTATTATTGTCTGTTTAGACTTCAAGATCTTGAATATTAAAGTTACTGCAATCTACAATCACTGTTTTTAGTCTCTTGACTTTCCAATTAATTGTCATCAGTTGACTGAACTATGGATTTTCACTATTAGCTGTTTTATATATTGTGGTGGTCAGTGTCCTAAGTGACACTTATCTGACTCTTGATCCTGCTGACACGGACTGTCCGTTGCATATATCAGTATCGGTAGACCCAGCACTAGGGATGCCGAAGACCAGTTGAAGTTCACTCTTTGGGGTCCTGCACGTTTGTGGGATGGCCTCTGATGAACAACACAGGTTTCTGATACTGGACAGTCTGGTTTGAGTTATTTCATGGAACCTGAAACATCATAACAGCCTTGGCTAGTATCTGGCTAGACTTGTAGCTGACTAGCACAGATGTCAGACCAGTCAGTCATCAGATGTCACCGTTATACAATCATAGTAAGTAAGGACATCATTTCAGTGATATAGCAGTATTAACATTTCAATTAATTGTAACTGACTAGCACATAGGTCAGACTAGTCAGTCATCAGATGTCAAAGTTATACAGTCACAGTAAGTAACAACATTTCAATGTTACAGAAGTAGTATTAACATTATCAGTAATAACCATCATCTGGTTTGTTCCTCTCCTGTACATCCTTTCATATTCTATAACTTGATCTTCCCAAATCACATCAGGTACAAATTCAAATACTAATGCCATTCTTAGCATCTACACAAAATTAATACATAAATAAAGAGAGTGACCAAGCGATCAAGTTGCTTTCTTCGGTAGCACAATTACATAGTTTTGGAATTGAAACTGGCTGGGGAACACTCCAGTTTACCAGCTGTAAATGGGCACAAAGCTGTGTGCTTAAACTAGGGAAGGAAAAGGCATCGAGGAAGGGGACTAGTCACCTTAACCTCGTAAACGTGGTATACAATTCATTTCCCTATGGCAATCTCTGGTCATGGGACTGCCTTTATCTTCGACGAGATCCAGCATTTAATATAATAAATATTTTCTTCATTTTGCGGTGGGGCTAGATTTGATACGTTTTAGTACAAACAACAATCATCCACAAAGCACATGTTTAAATCATATTCCAAATAACAATCCATTATATCAATGAATATTATACAGGCATATTTTGTGAATTCTATATGAACCTGAAATAACAAATATTATACACGGTAGTTATCATAATTTCGCTTACCCTCAGACTTCAGATACTGGACTGAAAAATGTTTCTGGCGATCCGCTCACAATTCATGGGTAGTGGCGAAACTCTGCCTCCAGTCTGTCTCAAACCTCTTTCGTTGTCTGTGTCTCAGTTTACCGATACGCTTTATATACATATAGCGCGGACGTATCGGAGGGTACTGACGTCACAGCTTAAACCTAGGCCTGAAAAATCCTTCCCGAACAGCGATTTCAGCCGATCTGTGCGTCGACTGAAATTTCTCATTCCTGATCTTCGGCTTATACAGTATCCATCCTGTTCCATCTTATCTTGTTTTATACAGCCGATAAATCTCTATCTTCCTATCCATGTAATTTCCCAAACTGTTATTTGTTGATTTTAATATTTAGAACAGAAGTGGGTTTACATGCTTTTCCGCGTAACTGAGGGCAGCCGAAATACGCATATATCTCCGTAAATGAGAACTTCCTACCGTTCCTTCTTATATGCAGTTATACACAATCCTTCCCTGTCCTAAAATGTAAAATCCTTTTCATAATGATTCCCTTCTGCTTTTGTTTATCCTTGGCGATTTCCTCTGTCTGATACACATTTCGCTGATATGCCGCCATTTTGAAAGCGGTCAATCGATCGTTGACGGGTTTATAAATCTACATGAACACGTTTGCAATGACTTGAAACCAATTTTGCGACAATAACCTCTCCAGCAATTTACTTTGCTACACATCACTAGATCATGGTTTACAGACAAAATGAAAATTAAACAAATAGGTTCTCCCCTCTGGTAAAGGAAAAGAAAAGACGATCCCAACAGAGGTTAATTAACCCAAAGGATCAAAAGGTAAAAATAAGTTATGAAATAGTCACTATGGGAAAAGAATAGGTTCCTAGTGTAATCTATCTCGTGACTAATCAGATTATTGAGATTAAAAAAAAGAAAGAAGAAACCCTATAAATATATCTTCTTCTTCTTTGATCCATAACCACCAACCGTCAAAGCAGTCAGCGGCCATCACGCCTGGTGGCGTCTTGTAGGGCAGCAACAAATTGATTCCACTTTGCTCGGTTGGCGGCCATCTTTCGTACAGTGCCCCAACTGTGGTTCATTCCCCGCATCTCAGCCCCCACAGCCCTCCGCCAAGCTGCCTTTGGTCGGCCTCTCTTTCGCTTTCCCTCGGGGGTCCACAGCACAGCTGTTCCCGTGATGGCATCAGGGTCCCCTCCGAGGACGCGGCCAACCCAACCCCAGCGTCTGCCAGCCACGATGGTGTGCATGTCCTCCCGGCCACTCCGAACAAGTAGTTCCCGGTTGCTGATGGCGTTTGACCAAAAGATTCGGAGAACCCTCCTTAGGCATATTGTGTGGAAGGAGGAAAATTTCGACATTTCCTTCTCTGTTACTCTCCAACACTCCGCACCACAGAGAAGCACAGAAAGTACACAGCTCTCATGTAGTCCCAATTTGGTGTTTGTGCTGTACTGGGAAGACTTCCAAATGTTGTTGAGAACAGCAAAGGCTGTTCTCGCTTCATTCATGCCGCTGTTAATGTCCCCGCCTGCTTCGCCGTCAGGTGTCACTATGCCTCCCAGGTAAGCAAATGTGTCTGTCTGCCCCAACCTCCGGTTCCCTACCGCCGTTGGCCCAGGAGTGCCCACATTTAGTGTCATGACCCCTGTCTTCCCCAAACTGATGTCCAGGCAAACCTGCTGGCCGTACCCACTCAGTCCATCGGCTTTGTCCCGAATGTGCTGATGTTAATGCGCGAGCAGTGCAACGTCATCTGCACACACCAAATCCTCCAGCGCAGAAAACGCCGTCCATCCAACTCCTCCTGGACCGCCCTCTGCCGTCTGGCGCACCACCCAATCCATGATCGTCAAAAATAATGTTGTTGACAAGGGGCATCCCTGCCGCACTCCTGTCCTCACCTCGAAAGTTATATTACTCGATCCAACACTGCACGCAAAGCCAGAACAGAGGCTTTTTACAATGGAAACAATGCGGCTGGTAACTCCATAAGCCCTCAGAACTTTCCATAGGTTGTCCCTGCGCATGCCGCCGAAAGCCCCTTCAAAATCAACAAAGTTAATGCACAGCTGTCTCTGCCATTCTGAGCACTGCTCTATAATGTTCCTGAGGGCAAATATATGATCTGCACATCCTCTGTTCCCTCCGAAGCCCGCCCGCTCCCTCCTCAGTCCACGGTCAACTGCTTCCGAAACTCCTTGGATGACCATCCTGCCTAGTATTTTGCTGGGAACTGAGAGGAGGGCAATTCCTCTCCAGTTGTTGCAGTCTGCAAGGTCGCCCCTCCCGGGCAATCTGACAACCATTCCTCCACTCCACTCCGTCGGCGTTGTCCCAGTCTCCCAGACCCGTGCAAACAGCGGTTCCAATAGCTCCGCCGCCAGCCCAGGGTCCCTCCCGAACAGCTCAGCATTTAGATCGTCGTGACCAGGCGCCTTTCCATTCCCCAGCCCTTTGACAGCTGTGATAACCTCTTCCCCTCGTGGAATGTCTGTATTTACGTCTAAGTCGCTTTCAGCCTCAGGAACATTCAGCTGAGTCTCTGGTGGTTCCTTATTCAGCGTCTCTCCGAAGTGCTCTGCCCATCCCTCCTCCCGCCCCGGCCCTGTGGTGACGAGACCTCCCTGCCCGTCTCCCACTAACGTTACGTTGTTTGCACCTCGTTTTCCACCGATAGCCCCAGTTATTTCACAAACTGTGCCCTGTCCACTTCTCAGCGCTGCCTCCTCCGCCTGTCCCGCAAGGCCATCCAGAAATGTCCCTCCGCTAGCACGGGTTTGACGCTCCACTTCCCCGTCCAGCCGACTGCACTGTTCACTATACATTGCCTTCAACCTGGGAGACCCAGCCTCTGCCTTCCTTCCCCTCATTTCCTTTCTCTTCGCCATGGTGTCCAGCGTTTCTGGTGCCATCCAGTCCCGGCTCTTTCCCCCCTGGAATCCCAAGCATGACTTGCTGCTCTCTTTGTATATTGCTGAGATGGTGTTGAATTCCCGGTCGACACCATCGGTCTCTGTCCCCTCCCGGCCCCTGGCAATCAGATATCGTCTCCCCACGTCGACCACGAACTCCCCTCTAGTGAGGGGGTCCTCAAGTTTCGTGATGTTATATCTTTTCTGTTTGACTGCAACTGGTCCAGCAGCTCTGAGCCTCACCTTCAGTCTCGTCACTACCAGGTGATGATCACCTCCCACATCTGTGCCTCTTCTTACCCTCACGTCCCGCAGTGCATGTCTCCAACTGCCACCGATCACCATGTGATCCATCCGGCCTCTGTCCCGTCCGTCCGGCGATTCCCATGTTAACATGCGCACCCCTTTGTGCTGAAAAAGTGTTCCTCCAATGACCAGGCCGCCAACACTGCAGAAGCTTATCAATCTGTCCCCATTCTCATTTACTGCCCCACTGCCGCACTTCCCCATCACTCTCTCGTCACAATTATTGTGTGTTCCAACTTTAGCATTTAGGTCTCCAATTACTATAATAAGATCACACCTGGGTACAGCTCCCATTTCCCCCTGTACCTGCCGACAGAACTCGCACCCGATCTCCCCATCGCTGTCGTCCGTTGGCGCATAGCATTGTATAATTGTGGTGTTGGTGAATCTCCCTCTCAGTCTTGCTCTTATTAGTCTGTTGTTAATGGGTTTCCATTCCAGCAGAGACCCCTCCACTCCTTTCTTAAGGACAATGGCCACACCTTCGTTGTGCTGACCATCCTCTCTACCAGAATAAAGCACCGCTTCCCCCGTAGCTGTCCCCATTCTCCCCATCCCTGTCCATCTGCTCTCGCCTACTCCCAGGATATGTAGTTTGTAATTCCTCATCTCTGCTGTGATCTGTTCCAGCCTTCCTGCCCCATCCATAGTTCTGACATTCCAAAAACCAATTCTGGTTTCGTGTTTTGCGGTCTGGGCATCCGTTTTCATGCCAGTGGCTTCCCCTCGGCTTTCACCACTGTCAGTCATACGAGCCTGAGACTCCGGATGTCCGTCCCGCATCAAAGTGTTTTCATTTATTGCTGTTTCCGTAACATGTGCGATTTTTTACACAGACAGGGGTTATAAATATATGATGTTAACAAAAGACATAAGTTTCTTTCTCTGTTCATTAAATTCACATACACGCAGTGGCCACTTTCAGACAATGTAGTTGTCGCAGGCATTCCAAGGAAATACACTAATAAGTAATAATACTATTAAGTGTCAAATTTTAGTTTTGCCAAATCCAGCCCCAGACTCTCCGTAGTTGCTGACTGCAAATTTCACAGGAGTCGCTAGAGTCGGTGTTTTAATTTGTTCTGGATACAATAAGTTATCTATGCCTTCAGTTGGTTGGAGTAGGGTTCATGCGTGGTGATCGCCGATGTAGGATAAATAGAACATATACAGTTCCTAAGTTGTTTAGCCTCAGGTGGCTGAAACGTTAGGTTAAGTTACACAAATGTTGCTGACAATATACGAGGGGCGTTCAGAAAGTACTCCACCACATCGTTTTTCTCAGCTAATAATGAAGATAGAAGCATGAAATTTTGCACACTTCAAATATGGCATGTGCCAATTGTGTGCACCAAATTGCACCGCAACCGGCCAAATAATACGGCTGCCCTAAACCGTTGAAATGGAGCGTGTTAGCAACTTGCGTTATAAACAGTGAATTGTGATAGAATTTCTCGTTGCAGAGAAGGAAATTGTTGTGAATATTCACAAGCGTCTATGTGATGTGTATGGAAATTTTGCAGTCGACAGGAGTACAGTCAGTCGCTGGGTTCAGAGAATCAAAGAATCAGGAAGTGGAGATACGGAGCTGCTTGATCGGCCGCGCTGTGGACGTCCTGCCACAGCCACCAACGCAGAAATGTTGAAATGCGCTGATGGCATTATTCTTACTGATAGGCGAATCACTACTCAACAATTGGCCTTACAGCTGTCAGTCAGCATTGGTAGTGCAAATGCAGTTATAAAAACTCTCGGATTTTCTAAGGTTTGCGCAAGATGGGTTCCTCGAAGTCTCACAAATGACCACCGATTGCAAAGGAAAGGAATTTCTTCTGAATTGTTGGAGCGTTTCAATGCTGATGGAGAGAACTTTTTGGCTAAGATCGTTACAGGTGACGAAATCTGGGCACATCATTTTGAACCTGAGACAAAAAGACAGTCAATGGAGTGACATCATCCGCAATCACCAAGAAGAAAGAAATTCAAGACAATTCCTTCAGCTGGAAAGGTCATGATCACTGTCTTTTGGGACATTGAAGGTGTGATTCTTGTGGACGTTATGCCAAGAGGAGAGACAATCAATTCGCAAGCTTACATTAAGACATTGAAAAAACTCAATCAACGTTTTTGCAGAGTTCGGCCGCACAAGAATCCAGCAGACCTGCTTCTCCTTCACGACAATGCGCGCCCTCACACAAGTCTGGCAACACGGGAAGCAATCACCAAATTGGGTTGGACTGTACTACCCCATCAACCCTATAGTCTCAATTTGGCACCCTCTGATTTTCATCTATTTGGTCCACTTAAAGGTGCACTCCGTGGGACAAGGTTTGAAGATGATGAAGGAGTGATTCATGCAGCGAAGAAATGGCTACATGATCAAGACAAAATCTGGTACGGGCTAGGAATACATGCACTTGTTTCGCGCTGGCGTAAAGTCGTACAAGTTGATGGGGATTATGTTGAATAATACCGATGTTTACATGAAATATCCATGTATATTGTGTATAAATTTCATGCTTTTTGAATAAACAGCTCCTGAGAAAAACGATGTGGTGCATTACTTTCTGAACGCCCCTCGTATTTCGCCACAGCTGGTTGATGAGATTGATATAAATAAATTTGGTAATAGTTCTGGTCCAGTTAATATTATAACTTAATGTTTCTATTCTGCTTTCTCTCATGGAAATGAGGAAAATTGGACCACACAGGTCATAGCAAGAAGCTCATCAATATTAAATATCCCTGGAGGCTTATAATATTATTAGTTCGTATGATCATAAGTTCATATGGCCATAAGAAAAGCCGCTAGTACTCAGGTTTGATCAGCCTATATTTTAGGAAAAGAAAATATAAACATGAGGTGGTATTTAGGCTGACATCAAATTCACCACCCCTATCGACACCAGGTATTAAAGTGTAAGATGTAGGTGTCTTATCTGGTTTAGGATGTTGCTGTGTAGGTTGTAGTAGAATAGTTCCCAGAGTACAACACAGGCAACATGATGTGTAGAGTCATAAAAATGGTAACTTCATTTTTCGTTTTCTACCATTTATTGCACGCCACAAAACAGTCATGATATATATGTCATCACCAACATAGTCCAAGAAATTCAGCATTCAAAATAATATTAGTGCCAGCTGATAGTCATGTAGAATCCAATATTCATAGTGTAAACAAATAGCTTCCACATATTCGATAACATAAAGTTCTGGTTCGTGAAGCTGTATACATAATATATAGCCCAAATCTGGGTACCTAAAGTTCATACATATAAATTCTGCAACAGTGTCAGCTGCATCTCATCACTGTTCATAGATAATAATAAATACTCCCTTCCTGATGCTAGCAGATCAGATGTATACAATAAGTCCATTTATCCTCTGCACGTGAATAGCATACTGGGAATACAGGTCAAGCCAACCTTTATAACGTTCCTAAGTCTAACCATCTGACTTGGATGTGATCTCTGATATAATGAATCCTGGAACACAGACAATAGCCTTGTTTGGTCTAGAGCGACCCATATATATATATATATATATATATATATATATATATATATATATATATATATATATATATATATATATATATATATATATATATATATATATATATATATATATATATAACTAGTTCAGGTATAAAGATACCGGTGGCGAAACCTAATCAAAAGTACCTCTCCATTTTGAATCACACAAGCGAGCAAAGAGCAGCAAAAAATGTCGAACTTTTAGATGACATCGAAAAGTTCAAATAAAGAGGAATTACCTTTATTCGGAATCAACCACAAAACATATGCCTCCAGGCAGGCTTGAATAACACTGGGAAATAGTCTAGTTAGCTAACTAACTCACAAAGACAATGTATTTCCCTCAGAGAAATCACAAGACGCAGATTTGCGTCCACTCGCTGCTTAAACCATTTTGTAACTCTCCGACCTGGGCGGAAACCACAATCGAACTCTCCAAGTCTAGACATGCGCAGAACCCATCTACGTGAGTATCAATTCACACAAGACGATTCTAAGAACATACGAGATAAGAGACATTCACTATCGCTCCCTTTATGGTCATGAATCGAAAACCTTAAGACAGGTTTCAGACATCTACAACACTTGACTGATACTACCAAATAAGGAGATATGGTCACGCTTCGTTTAAGAAATTATAGACCGAACGAGTCTCAAACCAAGAGGAGGTAAACTCATAAAAAATAGTAGTCTCAAAATCTCGAGTTATGTCACTTTGACTGTAAAATAATATCGTACACATTTCAGTCAAGAAAATGATCATACAAAGATTTTTTTTACGAAAAAAAATGATTATACAAAGACTTTGGACAACAAATGATCTGTGCGTAACATTACCGCACCCTCCCGGGAAAAAAAATGAAACATTTAAAAAAAAAAAAAATCCTGGAGCCGGAAAAATCTAGGCTCCTAACGCACGTATGATGCGCGGATATATACCTAACAAACTAGCTCAACGCATGGAGCGAAACTGAGATCATATCTCAGATCTTTAGAGAAAAAATTTATCTAAGTATACGCGTATATATTCCAGGAAGGTGCCACCAACACACGCCACAATGATGGGAACATCATAATGAAAGTCAAATTACACTCATGCCAATATATGAAATTAAATCCATTATTATAATATCATGCAATGTGTTGCAAATAGCGGTGTAATATAATAATATACCGCACTATACTATTACATCATATAATGCATCAGTAATTATTAACTAAAATATGTGTTGTTCTTCGTAGATAAGAATACAATCAAATAGAAGAAGATGTGAACATCATCCGCTCCCAATCTAGGACAGGACTTGATATCATCAAAGTTTCACAATGGACATAATCTCGCTGACTTCAATGATGTGCTGCGAAAATATCAATAACACAAATCTTAAAGATAACTGTTAAATCTCTTAATACAATCATGAAAATATATTATCTAAATGTGGCCGAGTGATCTTTTGGCCCGTATATCACTAACTAAGCCTTCTTAGATAATTACATGGTACAATGTTATAAATTCCTCAAAAAAGTGAGAAAATATTTGCCAACATGTCATTATAGCATTGGACTGTATATCAGGAAATATATATGACAAAAGAATCATGTGGAATCGTGTGGGCATCTGGACAGAATGTCTGCCATCACATTATCCGAACCACGGATAGCTCGCACCGAGAAATGAAATGGTTGAAGAGCTATGGCATAACGGGTGGACCTCGAGCTCTTCAAGTTTTTGCTCTGAATAGCAGTAAGCGCTTTTTGGTCGGTTTCCACAATGAAGTGTGCGCCTAGAAGAAATCTTTGTAACTTCAGAATAGACCATACCATAGCCAATAACTCACGGTCTAAAACCGAGTAATTCTTTTCTGCAGCATTTAATTTCCTAGAGATATACATCACCGGATGCAGAGTATCAGAATACTCCTGCATAAGTGCTGCCCCAATCCCAGTTGACGAGGCGTCACTTCGAAGCACAAAAGTCTTCTCAATAGTAGGTAACCTAAGGATAGGTGGAGATGAAAACAGTTTTAACCTGGTCCAATGAGGATTGACATTCTTGCGACTAACGGATCAGATTAGGCGATCCTTTCTTCAATAAAGTAGAAGCGGTGCCATAATGGATGACAGATTCGGAATGAATCGTCCGTAAAATTGGATCAAACCTAAGAGACTCCGTACTTGTTTCTTTGTTTTAGGGACATAAATGTTAAGTATTTTTGAAACATTGTGGTCCTCTGTCTTTAAAAGACCATGACCAACCCGATGACCCAGGAAAGAAATCTCACTAAATCCTATAAAGGCTTTAGAGGGTTTTGCAGTCAAGTTATATTCGCGAAGAGTAGACAGCAATTCGTATAAACCCAAATAGTGATCTTCCCAGGAATCACTGAACAGGCAGATATCGTCTAAGTATGCTATGACATCTGTACGATATGCGAGAATTCGCTGCATCATGCGTACGAATGTAGCAGGGGCGTTCATAAGACCGAAAGGCATGAAATTCCATTGGAATAAACCCCTAGGTGTAGAAAAAGCTGTAAAAGGTTTGGCACGTTCAGTTAGAGGAACTTGCCAATAACCTTTAGACAAATCTAGTTTGGTAAAGAACCTAGAATTAGCAAGTTTATTTAGCAGCTCTTCCAATGAAGGCATAGGTTCAGCATCGAACTTCGTAACTTGGTTCAATTTGCGATAATCTACGCAAATGCGAATGTTATTATCCTTCTTCCGAACAATAACCATAGACGAAGAGTATGCTGAAGTGGATGGTTCAATGATTTCCAATCGAATCATTTCATCCAATTCTTTTTCGACTTGTGACTGAAAATGGATAGGTATTGGATAGGGTCTGACTCTGATAGGATTATGGTCAGTTAGTATAATGTCATGTTCGATGACATGTGTGTGTCCCGGGATGTCTGTAAGAACATCCTGAAATGTTTGCAACATCGAAGAAACTTGTCGATGTTCTTCAGCGGAAAGATTAGGAGAAACGGTAACGTTTTTCCAAGATTCCGTAGAATAAAGTGGGACCATAGGAAGTGGAAGATTGACATCAGAAAAAGTAGTTTCCTCATCCTGTATAACTGACAGGGATGAGTAATGACCATGAGGTACTTGAGAATTGTCCGTTGCCTGGAAAATAGGCTGCAAATAGTCTGGTCTGTCATGAAATTCCGTGAGCATATTTATGTGGAAAGTTTTATGCTTTCCATCAATATCGACAACATAGTCGACATCGGAAATTTTGGAGACTATTGCATATGGACCTTTCCATGCAATAAGAAGTCTGTTCTCCCTTGAAGGAAGTAGAACGAGAGCTTTGTCACCTGGACAAAGTTGTCGTAGACATCTATTTTATTTGCAAACTGCCTTGCCTTTTCTTTAGCAAATTCGGAAGACGAAGTTGCTAGTTTGCATGCCTCGATGATCTTTTGCCTAAGAGCAATGACATACTCATAAGAAGATTGAGTCTCATCGCTAATATTATCGGCAGTGATTAGATCGTGAAGTAAAGACATAGGGCCGCGCGGTTGCGCGCCAAAGACAAGTTCAAAAGGGGAAAACCCCGTATGTTCATTGGGGACCTCTCTATACGCAAAGAGAGCCGCGGGTAAGACCCTGTCCCAATCCTGAGGATGATCCTCAGTTATCTTCCCAAGTAAAGTTTTCAGAGTCCTATTCAAACGTTCGACTAACCCATTAGACATTGGGTGATAGATACTGCTGAGAGACCTTTTAATATGTAGCATAGACATTACCTGTGACATAGTGTCCGATATAAGTTGAGTGCCATGGTCTGACAATATTTCTCCGGGAAAACCCAAGCGAGAGAATATTAGCCAAAGAGCGTCAGCGATATCAGCAGTTGAGATGCTCTTGAGAGGTATTGCCTCTGGCCAACGTGTGCACATATCGACACATGTAAGAATAAATTGATGTCCTCTAGCTGACTTAATTCTAAAAGGACCGATAATATCTATTGCCATTTTTTGAAAAGGGCGCATAGGAATGTCAGCAGCCTGGATAGGCGCAGCATGTCGTGGTCCTTTAGATTTGACCTCCTGACATACTTTGCAAGAGCGACAGTAAATTCGTATGTCCTTGCTCACAAATGGCCAAAAGAAAGCCGCAAGAACCCTCGACTTTGTACGGGAAAACCCCATATGTCCAGCACATTGGGAGTCATGAGCATGTTGCAATATTTGCAATCTCATGCTTTTGGGCACAAGAATTTGTGAATGAGTGGACGTAGTCGAGTCTTGTACCATACGTACAAGTACGCCGTTCTTCATAGAAATCCAAGATTTTCTATTAGTATTTTGATTAGGATCACCTTTTTTTGCTAGAATGAAGAATTTTTGTAAAGAAGGATCTTCTTCTTGCAATTTAATAAATGAGTCACGTGAAATAGTCAAGTGACTATCTTGGTCATTTACTTCATCATTATTAGTTAATGAAGTTTGTGGTGGATCCAGAGCATGTGCTCTTGTGACCACCGCATTGGTAGCTTCCATGTTTTGCTCCTCCCAAACAGCAATCTGCTGCGGGGTACATTCCCTAATTCCGTGAATACGACCAATAATAAGGTCCGCAATAGGGTTTGGCAGTAGACACGCGTGGACATCTCCCGTGAAGAAAGGAGTAGCTATGTGTATTATGGCAGTAGGATATTTTTCCAACGTGCCACCAAATGTGACACATTTGATGACCTTTCCTGTAGCACAGGATGGATTCACAAGAGATTGTCTAACACCAACAGTAGTACATCCAGAATTAAACAACACTGAGACTGGATTACTATTTACAAGCCCCTTATGTAACATAAGAGAACCTCTCCCGTCATGAGCAACATTAGCAGGAAGAGCGGGCAAAGGATGACCACAGCTTAAAGTAGTAACGGTCTTCGGGTCAAATAAAGTACTGCATTGCATACATTTATTTACTCTACCAAAATCAAAAGATGAGCATCTGATAGCATTATGGTCTTTATCATTATTAACCTGTTTATCTGCTCCCTGAGATTCTTGTTGAACAGAGTTTGTCTGTTGATATCTTTTTCTCTTATGTTGCGATCTACCGCGGCCATTATTGCCTCTGCAATCATTAAAGTCCCTACTGTAATTTTTATCCTGGTTTGAGTTCCAGTTTCCATAACTGTCATTACCATCTCTATACTGGTGAGAACCTCTATTATCTTGGTATTGAGGTCTCTCCGAAAAATATTTTCCTCTATACCGATTACCTTTATGAAAATTTCTAAAGTTACCGGGAGTAGAATACCGTGTAATATTAGGTTGTCTCCAGTTCTGGGAAGAAGAATCTCCCTGGAATTGATTGCTATGATTCTGGGCATAATTACGGTTATTCTTTTTATTGAAATTCTGCTGGCTACCCTGAAATTTACGCATAAAATTTGGGCCGTAAGGTGCTGCCGAAGCAACTGGCAGACCTTCTTTTACTTTAGAGTTGCTAATGGTTATGTGAGGATGTGCAGTAACATACTGGCTACAGTATTCTTCCATTTCTTTTATGTTTTTAGGCTTACGCTCATGAAGAAATGAAAAAAAAAGATTCATTAACAGAAGACATAACCTTGTCTCTAAGTAGTAAGTCCATAAGAGCTTCAAATGTACTCTCTGTCTTAGACAGCTCAACCCATCGTAAAAAAGTAAGACGTATCCTTGAGATGAATTCAGAGAATTCAACTCCAGTTTCTGGTAACATGTTTTTAAATTGAAGACGATATCCGTCCTCGTTAAGTTGGTACTCCTTTAACAATGCTGCTCTGACAACCTCATAGTTGTTCTTGTCAGGCACATCTACCATACCCAACAAAGTCAAAGCATCACCTCTAAGTATCTTGGACAGATGATAAACATACAATGTTTTATCTATGTTATGCACCTTACATGCACTTTCAAATCTATCTAGATAAAATGTTATATCATCAATTGAGGCATTAAATGCTGGTAGATTAAGCTTGAAATCCTTAGCATTAGTCTTATCTGACACCTTATTTGCATCATTAGCATTACTAGACAACTTCAACTTTTCTAACTCCAAAGCTAAGAGTTTTTCGTCATGCTCCATTTTTGCTTTTCTCTCTTCCATTTCAAGTCTTTTATTTTCAGCCTCTCTTTGTAATCTTCTTTCTTCAGCCTCAGCCTGTAACTTTCTTTCTTCAGCTTGAGCCTGTATTTCAAGTCTTTTATTTTCAGCCTCTTTTTCAAGTCTCTTCTGCTGAGATTCTGCTTCTCTTTTTTGTTTTTCCATTTCCATTTGGAATCTCTTTTCCTCCACCTGCATCTGCAATTTTTTTTGTTCAACTTCTAATACCTTATCATATTGAGCAGTTGCATATTCTTCCAACTTATCACCTGTCTTGCCAAGGGATTTCCCTTGTTCAATAAAGTAATCAAGTGTAGACATGATGTCTAATATTATGAGTCACAACCTGAAATAATTAATTAACTTATTTCAACCTTAATAGTAACAAGACTTAATAAAGTACTTGTATAATCCCAATGTTTAACCCAACCTCTGTGGGAAACAAGTCTTTGACACCACACTTGTATTATTCAATGTATAATAATATCACAAGTCCCTTCTTAATCATCAGTGCACTACATAAATCAGTGCATAACCATCAGTTATCTATCATAACTGCACTACAATAGTGCATAAGCAAAAAAACCACCAGTTAGTTATGATAAGTGCACTATAAACCAATAGTGCATGAGCATATATGTAACAATAGTGAAGGCTAACTATGCAAGAACTATGTAAACAATAACAAATAATGTAAACAATGACAAACAATGTAAACAATAACAAGGATCAGAACAATACGAAAACATTCGCATAAGTCAAATAAGTAGACAGCGAAAACTAAAAGAAATATCACAAAGAATGTGATGACAAAATGCGAAAATATGACAAACAAATGACGCTACAGTGTATAAACAAAAATTTTTTGTAAAGAACTAAATAATAGGAAAGAGTAGACCTACAAATACAAACAAATCAAAACAAAACTAAAGAGTATGAAAAAATACCGAAAACAACACTGACCATATCGTCACAACTAACAAAAATTAGCAAAAATATTGCTAACAATTTCCAATTAAGGAAATTGCCCCTAACAGAACGCTATCATAAGACCTCTATGACGTGGTATTTCTTATGACAGTCACCACCCATCCAGACCCGCAGAGAAATAAACATATAAATATACAAATAACATATAACATATAAACATGTAACATGAAAACAATAGGAGAGAAAGTGTGAAAGTACAGAAGGCTCAGTTAGAACATAAGGGCACAGTTCACAAACAAAACAGGCCACTTAACTTCTATAAATCCAGCGTCAGCACGGTGCAGAACAGGATGTAATCAGCATTCTGAGGATAATGATCCAACGTTGATTAACTTCTGCTCCCATAAACAGCCATGACGAAGGAAATGAGCTTCTAATACTGCAACAGTTGCTACGGCACTTGACCTTCTGAATCCGCAACAGTACCTCTGAGACCGGAACACTTGTTACGGCATTTGTCCTTCTTCCTTACAGATCAGGAAAACAATTTGCTCGGAACTTGGCCTTCTAACTTCGGAAAACTGGATACCCACGAGCAGCGCCGGGTAGTTTAAAAAAATCAGCAACTGTCAGGAAATCCGGATACTTTCAACAAAATTTCTTGTAAGGTGGTAGTTGATGCTGTAGTTGTATCTAGTATGATGATGATGTCTGGGTTTGTTGACCCCCTTGATAGCTGGTACCAGAGTAAACCAACATTTGGCCACCACAATGATAATGGTGCGCCAAAATGCCAGGTACGTTAGCTCCGTTATAACACACTACAGTTCAATGAATGTCTGCATTCAGAAATAATAATTCTGATATAGTGTAGGAATCCAATATTCATAGTGTAAACAAATAGCTTCCACATATTCGATAACATAAAGTTCTGGTTCGTGAAGCTGTATACATAATATATAGCCCAAATCTGGGTACCTAAAGTTCATACATATAAATTCTGCAACAGTGTCAGCTGCATCTCATCACTGTTCATAGATAATAATAAATACTCCCTTCCTGATGCTAGCAGATCAGATGTATACAATAAGTCCATTTATCCTCTGCACGTGAATAGCATACTGGGAATACAGGTCAAGCCAACCTTTATAACGTTCCTAAGTCTAACCATCTGACTTGGATGTGATCTCTGATATAACGAATCCTGGAACACAGACAATAGCCTTGTTTGGTCTAGAGCGACCCATATATATATATATAACTAGTTCAGGTATAAAGATACCGGTGGCGAAACCTAATCAAAAGTACCTCTCCATTTTGAATCACACAAGCGAGCAAAGAGCAGCAAAAAATGTCGAACTTTTAGATGACATCGAAAAGTTCAAATAAAGAGGAATTACCTTTATTCGGAATCAACCACAAAACATATGCCTCCAGGCAGGCTTGAATAACACTGGGAAATAGTCTAGTTAGCTAACTAACTCACAAAGACAATGTATTTCCCTCAGAGAAATCACAAGACGCAGATTTGCGTCCACTCGCTGCTTAAACCATTTTGTCACTCTCCGACCTGGGCGGAAACCACAATCGAACTCTCCAAGTCTAGACATGCGCAGAACCCATCTACGTGAGTATCAATTCACACAAGACGATTCTAAGAACATACGAGATAAGAGACATTCACTATCGCTCCCTTTATGGTCATGAATCGAAAACCTTAAGACAGGTTTCAGACATCTACAACACTTGACTGATACTACCAAATAAGGAGATATGGTCACGCTTCGTTTAAGAAATTATAGACCGAACGAGTCTTAAACCAAGAGGAGGTAAACTCATAAAAAATAGTAGTCTCAAAATCTCGAGTTATGTCACTTTGACTGTAAAATAATATCGTACACATTTCAGTCAAGAAAATGATCATACAAAGATTTTTTTACGATAAAAAATGATTATACAAAGACTTTGGACAACAAATGATCTGTGCGTAACACTTATCTTATCATTCTTTTAACGCGTGATAGGGACACTAGTCATTTATAAAATTACGTAAAATGGATAGAAGTAAATAATATATGCCGTCGGTAGACAGTTATTTAATGTATGTACTAGTCAATTTAAAACATCTCTTACTGGGAAATAGCGAGTAATTAAATTTACTTTACGGCTGGAAAATTTAGCTATAAGGTATTTAATTAGCACAGAAAATCTCAGTGAAATATAATGAAAACTTTAAACACACTAAATCACTTTAAAGCTAGTATATAAATTACCGCAATCAGAAAAATGAAACACTCCACGAAAATCTAATAATTTTCACTCTGTACGAGAAATCTTAAGATAACGAGCTAGTGAATTCAGATAGATTTCTGGGCAACAGATCATGGCTATCGGAGAGACATGGTATATATTGATAAATTTAGTTCTATCGTTCTTAAATGCGAAAGACATGCCTACTGCCAGACCCGAGCCAATTTGCCGTTCGATTCTTGAATCAACGGTAATTTTACCACCTCTTCCGCCTCTGTCTCTATGACTTGACTTTCATCATCTCCGCCTTGCCGAATATCAGCTACGCAATTACTTACCTTGAAAGTTTTACAATCCAAGGTCCGTCTCAGACTGAATATCTCGTGTGTTCCCCTGATCAAAGAATCTATTACGCCATGCTCCGCGCTTCGCTCTCTGTTTCACATAGGGCTTAATTGCCAGATGGCTCACATGTTAATCGCACTAGTGAATCCTTCGTTCATGTAGAAAAAGAATATAAACTAGATGGAGAGGGGCAAAAGTGGATGATTACTGCTGCACTATTTCCATCTGTGATACGTGGGAATCACCAAATGGTCGGGACAGAAACCAGATAGACCACATTATGATGGAGACATGCATTACAAGATGTGAAGGTAAGAAGAGGTGCGGATGTGGGAAGTGATCACCATTTAGTAGTAGCAAAACTGAAAGTGAAACTAAGAACGGCTGGACCAACTGTAACTACACAGAAAAGGTTTGATATCAGCAAATTGAAGGACCCCCTTACCAGAAAAGCTTTTGTGGCTGATATAAAGAAGCGATATCAATTTGCCAAAAGTCAGGAAAAGACATTGACTGATGATATAGACCAGAAATTCAACACCATTTCAACAATATATAAGGAAAGCAGCAAATCATGCTTGGGATTCCAGGAAAGGAAGAAGCAAGACTGGATAACACCAGAAACATTAAACACCATAACGACGAGAAAGGAAATGAAAAGAAAGAAAACAGATTATACGAGAGATGCGTACTTTCTGTACTCTTGTATGGGGCGGAGTGTTCGAGAGTAACAGAAAATGAAATGTCCAAATTACTCTCATTCCACACAACCTACCTAAGGAAAATTCTTCGATTTTTCTTGCCGAATACCATCTCCAACCAAGAACTGCTTACACGGTGCAGTCAAAAAGGCATGCACACCATCATTGCAGGCAGACGCTGGAACTGGATGGCCGTGTCCTCAGAAGGGACCCTGACACCACCACCAGAACTGCTATGCTTTGGACCCCAGAAGGACGGCGAAAGAGAAGCAGATCAAAGACAACCTGGCGCAGAACAGTGGAGGCTGAGATGCAAAGCATGATCTAGAGTTGGAGCACGAAGAATGGCCACCGACCGTGCTAAATGGGGACAGTTTGTTGCTGCCCTACAAGACGCCACCAAGCATGATGGCCACTGATTGCTTTGTCAGTCAGGGGCTAAGGAGCCAAGAAGATGAAGAAAATATGACGGGAAATAATGAAATACGAGTACAGATTGTGTTCTGCATTTTAAATTCTTCTTTCTCGTTCGTCCTGAAAAGGACGTTGGTGTGTTGTGTCCGTTTACAGTGAAGCTGCGATATTTGCGCCTTTCGGCCGACACTTCCGACTTCAGCACGGCATCTTTTGGGACCGGGTTTGCCTTCCCTATTCGATCCCTACTGTTTCAGCCAGACTGCATTGATGCAGCCTGTTTCAAGGACCACCATTTGGAGGTGGCATTTTAAATAACGTGCGTCAAATAATAAATTAAGATGTGCTATTAAATAAATAGGTTTCTTTAAATTTCTAAGTCAACTGACTTTTAAAAAAAAAACCCAACTTAAGTAATCATCAACTTTCAAGTGAACTATACATTAGGTCCTTAGATTTATCTTCAGGAATTGGTGTTGATCTGCTGTCCTGGTCATGCAGGGTTATGCGGCAATGAAAGAGCTGACAGACTAACTGCAAGAACACCCATAGAAGGTGCATTGGATATGGATAATGGATAGATACTGAGGACAATTAGAGAATGACACTGCAATCGATGAAAAATCAAGGCTAGGATTGCTGGAATGTGGCATCACATGTATGACCAGCAGGGATGGATGTATGAGAGTATGCATCTGGCGTGTACACAACCAGCGCGCAACAGAAACAATTAGCATTCATACCCTTCGACATTTGCTGAGGGAGACTGAGCACCTATGGATTTACCCGAAGTGCAATGACGTCGATTCTGATCAACAATAACTTATCAAAGTATATATATTTTTGGCACTAAAATTAATCTAAGGCAAAACTATAATCTAGTTATGACTCAAAATCATAAAAATATGAGCAAAAAACAAATTTTAGGAACCACTTTTATTATTTGTGACGATACGGTTGTGCGATTTCAATTCCACTCCGGCAGGATTGCATTACATTCCCGTGCGAGTGATGTTTTCTTATTTTTCTCTCTCCTGTCATTATTATGTGGCATATTTTATGCACAATTATTTTACTCTCTATGCTGAATCTAGTAGGGGAAAGTCTCTAACACTCCACTCCCCTACAGAAGTATTTGCTATGGGACTGTCTTTATCTTGTTTACCACTCCTCAGACTTATTTACGTTCCGCCAGGTGAACTGGGGTATTATCGTAACAATACCCAGTCATTATCACCGGTCTGCGAGCGAGATTCTTATCATGAAAAGACGGTCTCACCCGATCAACACCTATAGAAGCCAATATTGTCTGTCTGAGATAGCCGTCTGAGGTGGGCAGATTACACAGGTGGTAGGTGCGTTTATCGTTTCACGGGATCATCCCTGTGTGTGATTATCACGATAATCTGTCTGGAGAGACAATATTGGCGATAGGTAGCATCTGGACATCAAATGAGTTCACAGATGGTGTTTATGAGTTGTGCACAAGATGCCAGCGGAAGTCTGATGCAATGATATGAAGAGGTCACGCGTGGATATTAAATTTAATATTTTGAAACACGTGAGGGTATTTTTCGAATTTGAAAAACGACCCTACCCACGGAGTGCTGAACGAGATTCGATTGGATTGGTTGATTTGAGAGGCCGGAATATACAGTGTATCTCATTGGAAAATTAGGCGGAAACACAGCTGGAATTTGAACTAAGGATTGTAAGGTATAATGTAGTGAAATCAAAGTCAGTACACACACTGCAGCGCAAACGTCAGACTAGCGACCCCTTAAAGCCAGAAAGAAACAGGAGACTTTGGACTTAGAAATTCCACAACTATAAGTAACAGATCGAGTATTGGGCAACTTAGGAATTTACAAGTAAACCTGCATTTTAATACAAGTCTGGAAACTTAGCAATTTGATCACCAGTCATAGAGGAATTAAACACAAGTTTTCCCAGGCCAGTGATTTCGCAGAACATCCACCGTCAGAGGAATTAACTCCAATTTCCCAGACCAAGTCATAGAGGAATTAAACAAAAGTTTTCCCAGGCCAGTGATTTCGCAGAACACCCGCCGTCAGAGGAATTAACTCTAATTTCCAGACCTAAGTGATTTCGAAGCATCTAATACAGAGCTGTGTCCAGTCTAAATCTGTGCAAGGAGATTGTGTATTCTCAAAATTTTGGGGTAAGTGTAAACAATTTATTTACTAATGTAAATTTACAGGTTTCTTGCTAAGTGGTTATATATGAGGCTGGCAACCTCAACATATGAAAACAGTATATGCATGAACCACTACAGCAAGCGATGGTGGTTGTTTCTTGTAAGTCGTGCGGGAAAACCTGACAGCAGAGGTGACCCCAGGATTCCGACTGGAGCAGTAATGAGTGATGATTTCATCATGTGTGCCTCAAGTGTAGCATATCATTTTTGAGAGGTATGTAACTCGTTAATGTTAGTACAGGCACAAATCATGTTCTCACTGTCCAGACACATTTTACCCGTTAATCCTCAGAGTAATCTTGGTGAATTTTAGCCATCTTCTCGGAGTTACGTTGTGCGTGCTCGAGAATTAAATTCTTCTGAGAGTTTAACATTGGTGGGCGGACAACGGGAACGTGAGCCTGTTAGAGTGCTCCAAACAAATGTACTAACAAGAAACAATTTGATCTTGTTTTTTGAGCTCACTTATTTCAGACCACTTGTGTTGTAGTGACAGGGCTGATTTCTGCCTTTCAAGATTTGGAAGCTCATGGACCAGATGTGTAAATTTTGAACACCACAATGCTTTGTCCTCTAAATCTACCAATTCAAGTTCAAAATCAGCTTGGTCAATTTGAGGAAAGGCTGAAAAATTCAGTTTGGTGATATCTGTTTCAAGAGGTTTTATAAAAAATGACAATGTTGCCTTTTCTTTTCTAAACTCTTGAAAGCGATCAGCAAGTGAAACTGTCATTTTCTCAATAACTTTTTTGAGGAACTTGAAGTCAATGCTACTTTCAACAGTTTGCATATGATCTTTTAATGCTGGGAAGTGTAATAATTTTGCCAGTTTCAATGTCTCTAGCAAACAAAGACAGCTTGTGCTCAGATGAAAGCACTTCTCCCAAGAGCAAAATAGCTGTATTGCCCTTTCCTTGGAGTTTTTTTATTTAAATTGTTTGTCACGAAGTGGTTTTAAGTTTATAGAGTGTACCTGAATGAAAGCAAGACCCTAGTATGAGAAAGTCCGAGAAGATAGAATTTAGATGGAAAATGACATGCCTGTGGACAGGTGAGACTATTGGCTCAAGAGATAGACCCAGGATTTGAATCTCCCCCTGCCGCTTCGTGACTAAAAAAAATGGCTATAGTCTCCCCACCTCTGACTGCCTTGAAACACAAGGAGATAAGGTGTATAATTACGACCACAAACACCACTATACAGACAACATAGAGTAAGTATAGTAAAGAATAGAAGCTGATCCAGTAAATAATATATGTATATATTTATTTACATACAAGAAAACATAAAATGGCATCAGACGTCATCAAGTCAGTCAATAGCGTGCACTGTTGCACGGCCTGGAAAAACCAAGGTAACAATTAAATTGAGAGACACTCAACAAAAAAAAACCCCAAATCACATTCACTCTTCCTGCCACCCTGCTGAGGAACAATAAAAATGGTTAGTGATTTAAACCAAATCTATTTTGGTGGGGCTGTCAACTTTTAGCCTCCACTCTCTAACACTAATAAATTTCTGTCTTAGTCCAGGTGACACTTCCTCAACGAACGGCTACACAGCTTGTTACTAGTTAGGCAATAGGCGCCGATAACTACACCACAAGAAATGCTACAATTAATAGACTTGGTTTTTCGAACGCAGACTCAGTGTCTATCCGTCCAATGGATACTGAACAGACCCTACTGGTCCTGTCTATTTTCTCCCTCCTTCTCTATCTTTCTCTCTTGATCTCAGTGTCTCTCTAACACTCGAGGGCTGATGATGCGGCATCTCCGTTACGCTCTTCTCTTGATTTCTATCAGGACCTAGGTATGGTAACCCTGTCACCTGTTCCTGATTTTGGTGATGACGATGCTGTTCAGGTATCAAGCCTGAGGTGCTTGATAAACTGTCGACAAAACTTCTCTGCGGCTGAATAGCTTCCCTCTTGTAACCCGCTCCGGAGTTAGAGGGAAAAAACACAGCCTTGATTTCAGGCTGTACAAAAATGAAACCAGTCTCCCGGCCACCTGCCGTTGTTAGAGACTATAATAGCGATGCTCTTGGCTGTATGATAAATAAACCTCGGTCCAGCTGAAGCATAGGGACTTCACTGCCAGAGACCATAGGGTAATTTTCTTTTGCTCCTGACGATACTCGAGTACACTGACCCTGAGATATGTCTTTTGCCGTGGATAATTTTATTTGACAAAATTATGCTCCCCACTGTTTCCGCCGTGACTCGCTGAAATTAAAAGAAACAGCGACTCATGTACACCCACTCTAAAATCGCTTATCTCTAACATATACGATACCTAAAATAATTCTATACACGTGTCTCGTCAATCTCACTCCTTCTCCTCTTTCTCTCGTTCTTCACAACAATACATAATACTATCCCACGTGGCACTAAAATCACACTCCTTCTCTCGTTCTTCTAAAATCTGCCAGGTAAAACAAACAATAGCCCAGACCCGTCTGACATGTTACATGGCCGTTACGCATGGCCGATCACGTGTTCAAACTTGACAAAATTAGGGAAATCCTTTTACCCATTAACACAGGAGTTTCCCCGGCTTACTCTTATTAAATTAAATCTCGCTATAGGAATAGTTTCCTCCCCTAAGCAGTATAATTCATTTACAACGTAAATCTGAACCCTCTGACAATATTTCTCACATTTTTAAGGCTCAGAAAAATTAACGATCACACCAGGGATTTCCCCATAAATTTACATTAGAAAATATACAGGAATAAATGGTGGTTTTACATAACATCCTACAAATATGGCACACACTCCTATCTATTGCCAAAATCATAGAAAGAATAAGCACACTGTTGCATTACGTCGTTCTTCAAAAATAGTAATTAATGGCGCTATCGTTTATTTTTAAAACTGAAAAGTTAATCTTTACCTAAGGGCGAATTTCTCAAAGAACCCTCTAATGAATAAAACGATAATACGATAAAATCTTACATACCAATTCATCGCTGGTTTTTCCCACAGTGGAGAACGATAAATTACGTAGTCTGACGGCTGGCACTTATTTTTTCATAGAGACCGAATCCCCGTTTTCTGTCCCATATATACAAGAGCAACCGCCCACGCGGATTTCCCTTCCTACGCAAATCGCGGACCAATGGCAGCGCTAGGAAAATTAATACTATCAACCCACGCAAACCCCGCGTGCTTCCGGCCGCGTGCTTCCGGCCTCGTCATATCGCGTGCCGGAAATGGCGATTATTTCCGTAAACAACGAACTTTACGGGAATCGCGAAAAATCAGAAGAAAGTAAAACTGATGCTAGAATAAAATAAACCTACCATCATAAACGAACCCATTTAATTTATCTACTCAAAAAAAATACCAAACACGATATATATTCAAATGAGAAGAAATAAAATGGTGAAAAAGCGTGCCCGAAAATAGCGATTTCCGTAAACAACGGAAAATCGCGTGATCAGAAGAAAATAAAACTGGTGAAAATTCAAAATAGAACCACAGAATCGGGCCTGTTAAAAGTCAGAATTACAGTGTAGCGTCACATAAGTCCCCCCTTTCAAGTACGGGAACCGTGCTCAATCACTGAAATCTCTGGGTTTCATACTGGTCCGCATCTAGATCTACCTCCCGATCTAATCACTGTCATAATTAGGATTATCATATAGGCCCATTTCCATATCCTTGAGAATCTTGGCAAGCCCTGGATCGTGAGGGTCACGCCATGGGATTTCCTCCTGGCGACTGCAACATGACTGGTCGCCCTTCCTCCTCCCTTTCATGTGTTTCCTTCGCCCACGAATTTTCCTGGCGGCGCGTGGTAAATAATGATTACCAGCTGGTGCAACCTCCCAGTGTTTTGAAACAGTCTGACTGGCTTGGCCAGACATCGCCGTAACAGGGCGTAACTGTTTGCGGTTGACTGAAGAACCGTGCACATGTTCCTTCTTGTCAGTATTTCCCTCCCTTGAGAGATGTAATACCATCGGGGGCCTAATTCCCGACGACAAAGAAGATACTTCTGAAGTAAGAGGCGTCACCACTGTTAAACCTTTAGGCTTACCAGGGATGACAGGCGAATACGCCTCTGTAGATAACATTCCACTGTCTTTAGAGGCGTCTCTCCTCCTCATAGCAAGACAAGGATGTTTGAGCTCCCGTGGGGCTCCGTGAATTTGGGGCTTTCCCCTTTCACTTCTCTGGCCTGCAGTAGGCCCCCTTGCGTTAGCAAGAATCGGTGTGGTTGGGTTTCCCAAAACTATGTATGGGCTTCCCAGGATGAAATCATGTGCTGGCTGTGCCATTACAGCTGCCTTGATGGTGCCAGACACAAACTGACATTTCACCTCAATATTGGCTACAGGCAGACGCTGTGAGATCCCTCTTCTCAAAATTCCACCAATCTCAACTAATTCTCCTGTCCACTGCCCTGGTTTCACCAAATGACGAGCGATGATACTGGGGTAAGTAAGCCCGCTGTCAAACAAACACGTAGTGGCTGTCCCATTCACTACGGCTGGTCCACTGTTAGAGAACAACTTCTCTGCCTGGACTGGTTCCCATTTATTCCCTTTAGTCCATCTCACCGGTCTTAAACAAGCTGCATGATGAGCTGGGGGTTTGTTCATGCACCGGGATGTCCAGTGGGAAGTGGTTCTACAATTCTGACAATACCTCTCATTATCTCCCCTGTTCCTAGCGGGTTCCTGAGAGGTTGTTGTCGGTGCTCTGTTATGCTGCTGGGGGCGCAAGTTATAACCAGAATGAGGCTCCTTGCGAGAAGGCCCTGGTTGCTGATGAGCTGGGGAAGTAGCCGGCTGCGATGATGAAGCTCCTTTGTCTGGGGCTGGCAGGTCTGGGTTTTTTCCGTTTCTGTCCCAGTACTTCGGCCTGTGCTGTCTGGTACCTTTCTGCAAACAGAATAATCTGATCGAGTTGTTGGGCTCCCTGCTCTGCCAGATACCGCCTCAAGTCGGGGGACATGTTTGCCTTAACTTGTTCACACAGAACTAACTCCTCCAACCCTTCAAAAGTTTTCGCCAGTCCTGACAGTTCCCTCCAGCGAGTAAGGTAATTTCTCACCCGCTCGGCAAACTGTGCGAAACTCTCTCCCTTCTCCGGCCTGCTCTCCCTGAACATGGTTTGGCATTTCCGGGGTGTCCACTGAAATCTTTGCAACAAAGCGTTTCGCAGTGCCTCGAAGTTGTTCTGATCATCTATGAGCAGCTTGTTGTAAACTTCATACGCATGACCTTTGAGCGATTGTGATAATTTTAGGCACCAAAGACTCTCATCCAACCCGTATGCCTTTGCCATTCTTTGAAATTTCTCCAAGAACACGTCAATCTTCTCATTCCCGTTAGGGAACGAGTCAAATGGGAAGCTCATGGCTGCCATCCGGGGCCCTCCGTTTCCTGAGGTGTCTGTCGCTCCTGCTCCGGGTGAATCGCCATTAGCTGAACTGCTCTCCGAAGCTCGGTACTGCAGTTCCAGAGAACGCAGGGCAAGTTCGTGCTGTCTCTCCGCTGCCTTTTCCTCTTTCGCTGCTTCGGCGGCAGCTATCCTTTCCTCTTTTGCTGCTTCCAATTTCCGAAGTTCCATCTCAGCCTGCATCTCCGCTGCTTTCGCGGCGGCTATCCTTTCCTCTTTCGCTGCTTCTGCGGCGGCTATCCTTTCCTCTTTCGCTGCTTCTGCAGCGGCTGTCCTTTGCCTTTCCTCAATTTCTGCGGCGGCTATCCTTTGCCTTTCCTCAATTTCCCGTTGATTATGCCTATCATTTTCTCTGATCATGTAGGCTTTCGTCTCCTCTTTATCCATTCCCATGTCCTGGGCAGCGTCGCGCCAGGCAGCTCGTAACTTGGCCATATCCGCCATCTTACCTGTAAACTGCTGTAAGTTCACAACTGACAGAAAATGACAGAAAGGAGAACAAAAGGAAGGAACTACCTGTTACGTAATATATAATACTCCCTCTTTAACCGCTGTTCCAAAACCCGACCTCAGACTAACGTCAAGTCTGAACAATAACCTGAGAAAAAAATTTAGTTAAGAAGCTACCAAAAACTAAATTACCTTCCTGTTAAAGAAAAATATGTCGGTATGCCATCAATTACCTCTTAGTCATATAAATCAAAAATACCACAAAAATCTACTAGACTGCAATCTGTGGAAAAACTTATACTGGATCAGTTCTAATAGCTCAACGTCTAGGAGATATTTAAAGAAAATCTATTCTCAGAAACTTTCTATAGAGACAATCTATGAATGTAGATCACAGAATTGATCTCAACAGAATGATCCACCGGACGATTGCCGCCCACTTGTCACGAAGTGGTTTTAAGTTTATAGAGTGTGCCTGAATGAAAGCAAGACCCTAGTATGAGAAAGTCCGAGAAGATAGAATTTAGATGGAAAATGACATGCCTGTGGACAGGTGAGACTATTGGCTCAAGAGATAGACCCAGGATTTGAATCTCCCCCTGCCGCTTCGTGACTAAAAAAAATGGCTATAGTCTCCCCACCTCTGACTGCCTTGAAACACAAGGAGATAAGGTGTATAATTACGACCACAAACACCACTATACAGACAACATAGAGTAAGTATAGTAAAGAATAGAAGCTGATCCAGTAAATAATATATGTATATATTTATTTACATACAAGAAAACATAAAATGGCATCAGACGTCATCAAGTCAGTCAATAGCGTGCACTGTTGCACGGCCTGGAAAAACCAAGGTAACAATTAAATTGAGAGACACTCAACAAAAAAAAAACCCCAAATCACATTCACTCTTCCTGCCACCCTGCTGAGGAACAATAAAAATGGTTAGTGATTTAAACCAAATCTACTTTGGTGGGGCTGTCAACTTTTAGCCTCCACTCTCTAACACTAATAAATTTCTGTCTTAGTCCTGGTGACTCTTCCTCAACGAACGGCTACACAGCTTGTTACTAGTTAGGCAATAGGCGCCGATAACTACACCACAAGAAATGCTACAATTAATAGACTTGGTTTTTCGAACGCAGACTCAGTGTCTATCCGTCCAATGGATACTGAACAGACCCTACTGGTCCTGTCTATTTTCTCCCTCCTTCTCTATCTTTCTCTCTTGATCTCAGTGTCTCTCTAACACTCGAGGGCTGATGATGCGGCATCTCCGTTACGCTCTTCTCTTGATTTCTATCAGGACCTAGGTATGGTAACCCTGTCACCTGTTCCTGATTTTGGTGATGACGATGCTGTTCAGGTATCAAGCCTGAGGTGCTTGATAAACTGTCGACAAAACTTCTCTGCGGCTGAATAGCTTCCCTCTTGTAACCCGCTCCGGAGTTAGAGGAAAAAAACACAGCCTTGATTTCAGGCTGTACAAAAATGAAACCAGTCTCCCGGCCACCTGCCGTTGTTAGAGACTATAATAGCGATGCTCTCGGCTGTATGATAAATAAACCTCGGTCCAGCTGAAGCATAGGGACTTCACTGCCAGAGACCATAGGGTAATTTTCTTTTGCTCCTGACGATACTCGAGTACACTGACCCTGAGATATGTCTTTTGCCGTGGATAATTTTATTTGACAAAATTATGCTCCCCACTGTTTCCGCCGTGACTCGCTGAAATTAAAAGAAACAGCGACTCATGTACACCCACTCTAAAATCGCTTATCTCTAACATATACGATACCTAAAATAATTCTATACACGTGTCTCGTCAATCTCACTCCTTCTCCCCTTTCTCTCGTTCTTCACAACAATACATAATACTATCCCACGTGGCACTAAAATCACACTCCTTCTCTCGTTCTTCTAAAATCTGCCAGGTAAAACAAACAATAGCCCAGATCCGTCTGACATGTTACATGGCCGTTACGCATGGCCGATCACGTGTTCAAACTTGACAAAATTAGGGAAATCCTTTTACCCATTAACACAGGAGTTTCCCCGGCTTACTCTTATTAAATTAAATCTCGCTATAGGAATAGTTTCCTCCCCTAAGCAGTATAATTCATTTACAACGTAAATCTGAACCCTCTGACAATATTTCTCACATTTTTAAGGCTCAGAAAAATTAACGAACACACCAGGGATTTCCCCATAAATTTACATTAGAAAATATACAGGAATAAATGGTGGTTTTACATAACATCCTACAAATATGGCACACGTGTTTCTCACAACTTCACACACTCCTATCTATTGCCAAAATCATAGAAAGAATAAGCACACTGTTGCATTACGTCGTTCTTCAAAAATAGTAATTAATGGCGCTATCGTTTATTTTTAAAACTGAAAAGTTAATCTTTACCTAAGGGCGAATTTCTCAAAGAACCCTCTAATGAATAAAACGATAATACGATAAAATCTTACATACCAATTCATCGCTGGTTTTTCCCACAGTGGAGAACGATAAATTACGTAGTCTGACGGCTGGCACTTATTTTTTCATAGAGACCGAATCCCCGTTTTCTGTCCCATATATACAAGAGCAACCGCCGACGCGTATTTCCCTTCCTACGCAAATCGCGGACCAATGGCAGCGCTAGGAAAATTAATACTATCAACCCACGCAAACCCCGCGTGCTTCCGGCCGCGTGCTTCCGGCCTCGTCATATCGCGTGCCGGAAATGGCGATTATTTCCGTAAACAACGAACTTTACGGGAATCGCGAAAAATCAGAAGAAAGTAAAACTGATGCTAGAATAAAATAAACCTACCATCATAAACGAACCCATTTAATTTATCTACTCAAAAAAAAAATACCAAACACGATATATATTCAAATGAGAAGAAATAAAATGGTGAAAAAGCGTGCCCGAAAATAGCGATTTCCGTAAACAACGGAAAATCGCGTGATCAGAAGAAAATAAAACTGGTGAAAATTCAAAATAGAACCACAGAATCGGGCCTGTTAAAAGTCAGAATTACAGTGTAGCGTCACATAAGTCCCCCCTTTCAAGTACGGGAACCGTGCTCAATCACTGAAATCTCTGGGTTTCATACTGGTCCGCATCTAGATCTACCTCCCGATCTAATCACTGTCATAATTAGGATTATCATATAGGCCCATTTCCATATCCTTGAGAATCTTGGCAAGCCCTGGATCGTGAGGGTCACGCCATGGGATTTCCTCCTGGCGACTGCAACATGACTGGTCGCCCTTCCTCCTCCCTTTCATGTGTTTCCTTCGCCCACGAATTTTCCTGGCGGCGCGTGGTAAATAATGATTACCAGCTGGTGCAACCTCCCAGTGTTTTGAAACAGTCTGACTGGCTTGGCCAGACATCGCCGTAACAGGGCGTAACTGTTTGCGGTTGACTGAAGAACCGTGCACATGTTCCTTCTTGTCAGTATTTCCCTCCCTTGAGAGATGTAATACCATCGGGGGCCTAATTCCCGACGACAAAGAAGATACTTCTGAAGTAAGAGGCGTCACCACTGTTAAACCTTTAGGCTTACCAGGGATGACAGGCGAATACGCCTCTGTAGATAACATTCCACTGTCTTTAGAGGCGTCTCTCCTCCTCATAGCAAGACAAGGATGTTTGAGCTCCCGTGGGGCTCCGTGAATTTGGGGCTTTCCCCTTTCACTTCTCTGGCCTGCAGTAGGCCCCCTTGCGTTAGCAAGAATCGGTGTGGTTGGGTTTCCCAAAACTATGTATGGGCTTCCCAGGATGAAATCATGTGCTGGCTGTGCCATTACAGCTGCCTTGATGGTGCCAGACACAAACTGACATTTCACCTCAATATTGGCTACAGGCAGACGCTGTGAGATCCCTCTTCTCAAAATTCCACCAATCTCAACTAATTCTCCTGTCCACTGCCCTGGTTTCACCAAATGACGAGCGATGATACTGGGGTAAGTAAGCCCGCTGTCAAACAAACACGTAGTGGCTGTCCCATTCACTACGGCTGGTCCACTGTTAGAGAACAACTTCTCTGCCTGGACTGGTTCCCATTTATTCCCTTTAGTCCATCTCACCGGTCTTAAACAAGCTGCATGATGAGCTGGGGGTTTGTTCATGCACCGGGATGTCCAGTGGGAAGTGGTTCTACAATTCTGACAATACCTCTCATTATCTCCCCTGTTCCTAGCGGGTTCCTGAGAGGTTGTTGTCGGTGCTCTGTTATGCTGCTGGGGGCGCAAGTTATAACCAGAATGAGGCTCCTTGCGAGAAGGCCCTGGTTGCTGATGAGCTGGGGAAGTAGCCGGCTGCGATGATGAAGCTCCTTTGTCTGGGGCTGGCAGGTCTGGGTTTTTCCGTTTCTGTCCCAGTACTTCGGCCTGTGCTGTCTGGTACCTTTCTGCAAACAGAATAATCTGATCGAGTTGTTGGGCTCCCTGCTCTGCCAGATACCGCCTCAAGTCGGGGGACATGTTTGCCTTAACTTGTTCACACAGAACTAACTCCTCCAACCCTTCAAAAGTTTTCGCCAGTCCTGACAGTTCCCTCCAGCGAGTAAGGTAATTTCTCACCCGCTCGGCAAACTGTGCGAAACTCTCTCCCTTCTCCGGCCTGCTCTCCCTGAACATGGTTTGGCATTTCCGGGGTGTCCACTGAAATCTTTGCAACAAAGCGTTTCGCAGTGCCTCGAAGTTGTTCTGATCATCTATGAGCAGCTTGTTGTAAACTTCATACGCATGACCTTTGAGCGATTGTGATAATTTTAGGCACCAAAGACTCTCATCCAACCCGTATGCCTTTGCCATTCTTTGAAATTTCTCCAAGAACACGTCAATCTTCTCATTCCCGTTAGGGAACGAGTCAAATGGGAAGCTCATGGCTGCCATCCGGGGCCCTCCGTTTCCTGAGGTGTCTGTCGCTCCTGCTCCGGGTGAATCGCCATTAGCTGAACTGCTCTCCGAAGCTCGGTACTGCAGTTCCAGAGAACGCAGGGCAAGTTCGTGCTGTCTCTCCGCTGCCTTTTCCTCTTTCGCTGCTTCGGCGGCAGCTATCCTTTCCTCTTTTGCTGCTTCCAATTTCCGAAGTTCCATCTCAGCCTGCATCTCCGCTGCTTTCGCGGCGGCTATCCTTTCCTCTTTCGCTGCTTCTGCGGCGGCTATCCTTTCCTCTTTCGCTGCTTCTGCAGCGGCTGTCCTTTGCCTTTCCTCAATTTCTGCGGCGGCTATCCTTTGCCTTTCCTCAATTTCCCGTTGATTATGCCTATCATTTTCTCTGATCATGTAGGCTTTCGTCTCCTCTTTATCCATTCCCATGTCCTGGGCAGCGTCGCGCCAGGCAGCTCGTAACTTGGCCATATCCGCCATCTTACCTGTAAACTGCTGTAAGTTCACAACTGACAGAAAATGACAGAAAGGAGAACAAAAAGGAAGGAACTACCTGTTACGTAATATATAATACTCCCTCTTTAACCGCTGTTCCAAAACCCGACCTCAGACTAACGTCAAGTCTGAACAATAACCTGAGAAAAAAATTTAGTTAAGAAGCTACCAAAAACTAAATTACCTTCCTGTTAAAGAAAAATATGTCGGTATGCCATCAATTACCTCTTAGTCATATAAATCAAAAATACCACAAAAATCTACTAGACTGCAATCTGTGGAAAAACTTATACTGGATCAGTTCTAATAGCTCAACGTCTAGGGGATATTTAAAGAAAATCTATTCTCAGAAACTTTCTATAGAGACAATCTATGAATGTAGATCACAGAATTGATCTCAACAGAATGATCCACCGGACGATTGCCGCCCACTTGTCACGAAGTGGTTTTAAGTTTATAGAGTGTGCCTGAATGAAAGCAAGACCCTAGTATGAGAAAGTCCGAGAAGATAGAATTTAGATGGAAAATGACATGCCTGTGGACAGGTGAGACTATTGGCTCAAGAGATAGACCCAGGATTTGAATCTCCCCCTGCCGCTTCGTGACTAAAAAAAATGGCTATAGTCTCCCCACCTCTGACTGCCTTGAAACACAAGGAGATAAGGTGTATAATTACGACCACAAACACCACTATACAGACAACATAGAGTAAGTATAGTAAAGAATAGAAGCTGATCCAGTAAATAATATATGTATATATTTATTTACATACAAGAAAACATAAAATGGCATCAGACGTCATCAAGTCAGTCAATAGCGTGCACTGTTGCACGGCCTGGAAAAACCAAGGTAACAATTAAATTGAGAGACACTCAACAAAAAAAAACCCCAAATCACATTCACTCTTCCTGCCACCCTGCTGAGGAACAATAAAAATGGTTAGTGATTTAAACCAAATCTACTTTGGTGGGGCTGTCAACTTTTAGCCTCCACTCTCTAACACTAATAAATTTCTGTCTTAGTCCTGGTGACTCTTCCTCAACGAACGGCTACACAGCTTGTTACTAGTTAGGCAATAGGCGCCGATAACTACACCACAAGAAATGCTACAATTAATAGACTTGGTTTTTCGAACGCAGACTCAGTGTCTATCCGTCCAATGGATACTGAACAGACCCTACTGGTCCTGTCTATTTTCTCCCTCCTTCTCTATCTTTCTCTCTTGATCTCAGTGTCTCTCTAACACTCGAGGGCTGATGATGCGGCATCTCCGTTACGCTCTTCTCTTGATTTCTATCAGGACCTAGGTATGGTAACCCTGTCACCTGTTCCTGATTTTGGTGATGACGATGCTGTTCAGGTATCAAGCCTGAGGTGCTTGATAAACTGTCGACAAAACTTCTCTGCGGCTGAATAGCTTCCCTCTTGTAACCCGCTCCGGAGTTAGAGGAAAAAAACACAGCCTTGATTTCAGGCTGTACAAAAATGAAACCAGTCTCCCGGCCACCTGCCGTTGTTAGAGACTATAATAGCGATGCTCTCGGCTGTATGATAAATAAACCTCGGTCCAGCTGAAGCATAGGGACTTCACTGCCAGAGACCATAGGGTAATTTTCTTTTGCTCCTGACGATACTCGAGTACACTGACCCTGAGATATGTCTTTTGCCGTGGATAATTTTATTTGACAAAATTATGCTCCCCACTGTTTCCGCCGTGACTCGCTGAAATTAAAAGAAACAGCGACTCATGTACACCCACTCTAAAATCGCTTATCTCTAACATATACGATACCTAAAATAATTCTATACACGTGTCTCGTCAATCTCACTCCTTCTCCCCTTTCTCTCGTTCTTCACAACAATACATAATACTATCCCACGTGGCACTAAAATCACACTCCTTCTCTCGTTCTTCTAAAATCTGCCAGGTAAAACAAACAATAGCCCAGATCCGTCTGACATGTTACATGGCCGTTACGCATGGCCGATCACGTGTTCAAACTTGACAAAATTAGGGAAATCCTTTTACCCATTAACACAGGAGTTTCCCCGGCTTACTCTTATTAAATTAAATCTCGCTATAGGAATAGTTTCCTCCCCTAAGCAGTATAATTCATTTACAACGTAAATCTGAACCCTCTGACAATATTTCTCACATTTTTAAGGCTCAGAAAAATTAACGATCACACCAGGGATTTCCCATAAATTTACATTAGAAAATATACAGGAATAAATGGTGGTTTTACATAACATCCTACAAATATGGCACACGTGTTTCTCACAACTTCACACACTCCTATCTATTGCCAAAATCATAGAAAGAATAAGCACACTGTTGCATTACGTCGTTCTTCAAAAATAGTAATTAATGGCGCTATCGTTTATTTTTAAAACTGAAAAGTTAATCTTTACCTAAGGGCGAATTTCTCAAAGAACCCTCTAATGAATAAAACGATAAAATCTTACATACCAATTCATCGCTGGTTTTTCCCACAGTGGAGAACGATAAATTACGTAGTCTGACGGCTGGCACTTATTTTTTCATAGAGACCGAATCCCCGTTTTCTGTCCCATATATACAAGAGCAACCGCCCACGCGGATTTCCCTTCCTACGCAAATCGCGGACCAATGGCAGCGCTAGGAAAATTAATACTATCAACCCACGCAAACCCCGCGTGCTTCCGGCCGCGTGCTTCCGGCCTCGTCATATCGCGTGCCGGAAATGGCGATTATTTCCGTAAACAACGAACTTTACGGGAATCGCGAAAAATCAGAAGAAAGTAAAACTGATGCTAGAATAAAATAAACCTACCATCATAAACGAACCCATTTAATTTATCTACTCAAAAAAAAATACCAAACACGATATATATTCAAATGAGAAGAAATAAAATGGTGAAAAAGCGTGCCCGAAAATAGCGATTTCCGTAAACAACGGAAAATCGCGTGATCAGAAGAAAATAAAACTGGTGAAAATTCAAAATAGAACCACAGAATCGGGCCTGTTAAAAGTCAGAATTACAGTGTAGCGTCACATTGTTCAAGTGAAAAGTCATGTCCAGCATGAAGTAGAATTTATGTAACCAATTAGGGTTTGATTACTCAGAATATTCAAGTTTTTTCTCTTTCAGCCATATCTTTACTTCATTAAGACAAGTAGCAAACCTCATCAGAGCCTTGCCTCTAGATAACCATCGAACCTTATGAAAAAGGAATAAAAAATGCGTTGCTAAATCCATCAGATTAATCACAAGCAATAATTTGCTTTCATGCACGCTATCAGTTGTGTGTACAGTTTCTGTTTCGTGTGATTTTTTTAATTAATGACTTCCGTATTTCAAAAGGATACAAAAAACACTATTTTTCATCAGAAAGTAATAAAATGTATATTTCTTATGGATAAATGGATCTACTTTATGAAAAAAAATTATGTTAGGAGTATCAGACCTACGAAAACGTTTGTATTTTTATGATACGTCTAGACTTTTTTCCAAAATATTTGCATGCTAATTATTTCAGCCATAATATTTTAACATAAATTGTTTCTTTTTCTTTGACATATATATTGTTTTCAAAACTCTGTCAAAAAGCCCTTACAATTCTGCACATTTGGATATATAAAACATTTCTCTTGTCTTTAAAATAATAAAAATATGACAAAATCTTTAAAGGCAATAACCCCCCATCCATAAAATTTAATCCACGAAAAGTGTGTCAAATTTTTTTTTTTTTTTTCCTCGCTTGAGGTCGCATATTTTTTCCTCGCATGAGGTCGCATTAGTACCCGCCCAAACCTGGCCCTGGTCAAGACCACATGTCCCAACACAAGAAGACCCAATGACAAACTGTGTCACTGTAGTGATCTTCTGTGTTCTCACACAAGAGACCTAATGACACATGAATGTCACTGCACTGGTCCCTGTGTCTAGACACATGATCCCAGCCAAAGGCCAGATATTAGGCCGTTGGGTGTGCTAGGAGCATTATAAATAAGTGTGTGTCAAAAGGTGGTTTTAGTGCACGGACACTAAGAGTTAAGTAGCCGAGAGCCGCACGAGATGGCTCAAAGAGCTGCATGCGGCTCGGGAGCCGCTGGTTCCCGACCCATGTCCTAAAAGAAAGAAGGTTAGCAACACAGACTCCTTTGGGCTTTCTCTGTGTTGCGTCACGTGCTTCCCTGCCACAGGACCTTCTGCTGTTTTGATTGGCTTAGTTTTATTTTCCTAAGTTACCTGTCCATATTTGCTGATGTTTTTGGGATTTAACATCTTTTATAGGATGAGGGTACCGGCTCCGTGTGCCATCCCCAGTAATCGCTTATTACCACATGCATGGTAGGGAACAGTGTTAATATTCTTTACTCCCTTTCGGGCTCTGGTAACACACGAGTATATGCACTCAAAAACATAAAACAAATATCCCCTACATTATGTTGTATAGAGCAGTGCTCTGCACCCTTTTTCACTTCGCGGCACACTTAAAGTGTCTTTCAAAATTCCACGGCACACGACAATGTTTAAAGAAGTTGTATGGCAAAAATTTTAAAATTCGATGCATTCGTAAGACAACGCTCCTTAATATTTTTTGTGATGGATTCGTGGATGATGATAACTCAACTTATTATTTGCAAAATTTTACGTGTGAGATTATTTCTTAATATTTTACCATATCTTATAATTTTGTATATAGTTATATGGTGTAATTCATCATGGTGTCACGGCACCTATTCCAGAGCACTGGCATAGAGTAAAAGCGGATAGCCAGTTATAATTAGGAAGTAACTAGCAATAACCCGTCAAACTTGACGGGTTTTTGATTATATTGTGCTGTTTCCGTTCCCGGATGAGCAGATAGAAGTACATTCTTAGAGTGTTTATGGTTTCTTTCTATTATACAGTGTAATCAAACTGTTCATGAACACCGTCATCTGAACGCTTTTCTTTGTTGATTGTAACTATTTTCGGGAGAGTGTATATAATGGAAACAATACAATTTTTCAACACGGTTGCGTTCCTCAGCTGTGACCAACGTACACACGGCGAGAATTATGTTATTTTAGATTCAATTTAAAAGTTCTTTGATGACAACATTTCGTGTGAAAGTGCGTGGATTGTTTTCAAAGAGTGTTCCCTGATAATAAGTGGTTTTAACAAAAACTTTCAAGTTGTCGTGATTTGTACATCGGGCGAGGGCTCATGCACACCAATCTTTACGCACTTTTTCTATGTCGAACGCTACTAATTTCGTGAAAGAATAAAATAAAAAATTTAAAAAAAAACCAAAGTATTTGTTTTATATAACACCCACGAATTACGAATTAATTAATTTATGATAACGGGCCGCCCACTTTTATTCTACGCAATAGAATGCATAGAAAATGTATTTTCTTTAATTGTTTTTTTTTTTTTAGTAGGCCTACATATGGCTACGCTGTTAGAGCACTTGCATCTCGCGCTAAAGTTACCGCTTTCCGGGATCGAAACCTGATAGCGTTACGCTCCTGTTAAGCTGTGAATAAGTACAAAGCTCTGCTCTTGAGTTAGGGAAGGTAAAGACAGCGAGGAAAGGAATTGGTCTCCCCACCCCCACCAAATTAAGCTAGACCTGGTATTATCGAAGTCTCTAATACTTTACTCCCCTAAAGCGGTGTCTGATATGGCCATATGAAACTACAACGGTAACAACAATAACTGTGGATACTTACAATTTGTCCGCTCCCATCCTCTTTTCCTCACCTCATTTTCACCGTATTCTCTCCCTTTTAGAAAATAGCGTTTTTTGAAGGACAATAAATCATGATTTACTAGAAGCCCATACATTCTGCTTTTAAGTTGAATTTGTTTACATTTGACGTTCTTTCTCTACATTAAAGCCCTACATAGTAATCTCTTTTATCACTATCTGGTCCTAATGATGTCATACTCCCCTCCTGGTCTCCTGGGTAGGGAGATAGGATGCCTAGCCTTCTCGGATAAGGGCAAAAAAATAGGAGGTCCTGTGTGCAAATTGCGCTCGTTAAAAATCTCACGGCAGTTGGAAATCGTAAAGAGTAGGCCACAAGGCCGCTGCCCTAGCAAAATTTAAAAATTAGAAACCTACCCACTATAAAAATATTTATAGAATGTGTGGTTCCTATATACATGTGATCTAAGGGAGGAGATCGGAGCACTGATAGAGTTGTCCATGTACAATGAAGATAGTCCTTAAAACTAAACCAAATCACTATCTACATTAAAGTTAGTTGCTTATCCTTTACAGGACGTGGCAATCAACCCCAGCTTTTATTGGCTGTTTGTGATTTTTCTAGGCAATTTTTTCATTCAGTAGTTTGCCATTGCTTTCTGAACTGTACGGCTCTTATACCATTGTTAAAAATCCACACAAAGCGATCTGCTACCAAACCGCCTGCAGCAGGTTTCGAACCTGGTATATCTGGATTATGAAACTGCGTTCATATCCATTAGGCCACAGACGCCGACATTATCTATCTACTAACTTTACTATCTACATTACATTTCCAAATTTATTTTTAAAATTATTAATCACGCTGAGAAGTATAGCGAATTAAAGAAGTTGGGGGGGGGGAGGGGGGTGGGGGGGGGGGGGGGGGGGGGGGGAGTGCATGAAATTGAAATTGTGTGCTTTGATAAAGTACAGATTATGGTAATATTTAAATACTGAATTAGTTATAACAAGTCAGAAAATCTTTCAAAGACAGAAAACAAAAATTGACCTTGAATGTCGTGTACTGAATGGTACTTCTTCGTGCAAAGCAGTCATAAAACTGTATGCCATTTGTAAGAGCAACATAACAATTTTTAAAGAACTCAACATTAAAACTCTTACTATCCGGCAAGCCCCGTGAAGTGGCGCGGGTTTAGTACCAATTTTACGGCTCGCCAGTTCAACTGGCGCGCGACGGTAACGATAGCTAAACTAGCGCGTAAAAACGCAGTTTTAGCTCACGTATAGTAAGAGTTTTAATTGACACTACAGCACGTACCATCAAAAACGTATGACACATTTCGAATCCTATATGTATAACAGTTTCAGTCAACGTTCATCTTTTTCTTGAAGCCAGTTTCAAAGTAGTTATACTAACAGTACAGAAAGGAAACTCATTTACTTTTGGGAATTTTGTGAAAAGATGTTTGGTGCGACTGGCAGAATAACTGTTTCCAGAAGAAGTAAATGTGTTAGATGCGTCTATCTGTTTTCTGTTAGTCAAATCTGTATGTCTGTATATCTGCCTGATAATGATCGATCTGGTGTGCTCGGCCTAATTAGTATGTACGCCTGTCTATCAATCTGCCTTATCTGTCAACTATCCCTCTCTCTCATCAGATTGTCTGATATATCTTCTTTCCGTTGTGAACATCCTACCGTGCATGACCATGTAAATGTGCTGCTGCACAACACATGGCGCAAAAAACGGCAAAATTTTCACGCGAACAAATTAGACAACTTGAACAGTTACAAAGCACTTTGACAGCATTTCAGAAACATCATAAACATTAACATAAATAGATCCAATATAATTCCTACTACAAACGGTATGTTTTATTTTGTTTTTCTAAATGATTCTTTGATCTAGGTTGGCTGGTACTTTAACGCCTGTCAAAATAAGTTTTGTTTGGTTAATGTTTGCTACGTTTCTGCACGCCACGCCGCTTTTAACCATAGTCATCTGTTCGTCGGTTATTTCAGGATGACTTTTAATGTCGTTATCATCATTATCTTTCGTTTCTCAGTAGAGCAGTGGCGTACTAAGGGGGGTGTGAGCGGGCGGACCGCCCCGGGTGACCGCCAGAAATATGGTGCCATCGGACACTATTATTATAGTATTTAATATTGAAAATGTACTTGCAAGAGCTTTTTTATTGGGGAAGGGGGTGTCAAGGGTATGATCCGCCCCGGGTGCCAAGTGTTTGAGGACGCCTCTGCAGTAGAGCATAGACTTTCAAATATCTCTCTGTTCACATTCTTTCCATATTCATATCTTTTCTTAAGTCTCCAGCTCTCTTCATCACGAGTCCTCCGATCTCTCATCATTTCTTTTATCATGGGGATCTAAGAACAAGGATTGCCGTGTGATGTCAAAATCCCCATCGAGGCCAGCTCCTTGACGTGGAGATGGGGCTCAAGTACAGCCATCAGCGGCTGAAAAACCAAGACTGGCCAGGCCCTCCTACACTCGAGCAAGACCACAGTCTGCCCTAGCAAGTCAAGGTGCTGAAGACGGAGGCAACCAGCCAAGAGGCGCACCACAGCAATCAGGATGCCACGCACATGCGCTATGGAAGTATGCCTATATCTGCAAAACGTTATGGCACTCGCCCTGTGACGGACACCCATGCAGGCGCAGTGCCGGGCCCTCTGCCTCGGAAGGGCCCAACCCCTACTACTGGGGGTCCTTCTCAATTGCCCCGTGGAGCCAGGAGGCATGAGAATAGAGCTACTGGCCAAGCAAAGAAAAGACCATTTAAAATAATGCACTGGAATGCTGAAGGCGTCAATAGTAAAAAAGACGGCTACAGCAAAAAATTAGAGCTCGAAAATATCTTGAATAACTACAAAAGACAGTGAAGTTTATACAAGAAACAACATTGCAGATATAGACAATATAGTTCAAGCGAACGAAAGAAGAAGAAGAATGTCAAAATTTGGTTTCCCAAGTGTGTGTCCTATCGTCATTTTTTCTGTTCCACCGATATACTATATTTTGTTTGATGCTTTCTATAAGCTCAACATTGGGGATCCTGTCATACATTTTGAACTGTCTATTCTGAGAGTTGGAAAATAACAAAATCATTGGAGAACAAGCTGAATACATTCGAGAACAAATGTCTTAGAAAACTCATGAACATCAGTTGGAAAGAATTCAAGACTAATCGACAAATAAGAGAAGACTCTAGGCAGAAATATGTCTCCAACTATATAAGGAAAAGACGATGGTCATATATCGGTCATGTCCTACGAATGCAAAACAACAGAATACCATTGCAGGCACTCACTTGGGTTCCTGAGGGTAAGAGGAAAAAAGGAAGACCAAAAGAAACACTCAGAAGAACAATAATAAGAGAAGGAAGAACGTTGGGATTAAACAATGTGCAAGAGCTAAGAGGAGTGGCGTCACAACGTACAACCTGGAGAGCACTGGTTTCGGCCTTATGCGCCGTGTTTGGTGCTTAAAGAATTTATTATTATTATTATTATTCTGCTCACACATCCGTTTGTGTAATTCTCTAACTTCTTGTTTGTCGTCTTTGTTGTTCTTTCAAAGCCATACACTAGAAGCGCTTTGGTATTTGAGGTTTATGTTTGACTTGATTTCTTTTGATTGTATCATATTTCCCAGTGCAGTGAAATCACCTCCTGCATTCTGTATTTTTGATGTCACTGTTCGTACCTCCAACATTGTCTATGTTACTGTCAAGATATATGTATTGTTTCCCATCTCATGAGGATGTTTCTACCAGTGCAGCCTGGCTGTTACTCGTATAATCTTTGCATGTTCTGTGTATTTTCAGCCCCATCTGATGTGATCTCTCTACATGTATTCTCATTTTGCATCGTATCTGAGTCGTAAGAAGCGACTAATATGAGGTGATGCATGAGACTGGCAACATCATTATACAAAACAAACTGCTACATAAACCACCGCTGCAAGAACACAAGATTTTCTTAGTAAATAAATATTACACACACATAAAGGTACAAGTATGTTTTAACATACCTTTATGTGTGTGTAATATTTATTTACTGTTTATAGGCCTCGGGTTTCCCTTCTTTATGTGTTTAAAGATTTTCTTGGTGCTGGCTACCTGAAAGGGGACCAACAGTAGTGGTGGCTCCATGCTGCAAATGAGCAAAAAAGAAAGAAAAAAACGATGCTGATAATGAATTACGAACACCTAAGATAACTGAAAAGAAACTTATGTGAGTCAACACTGTCCGGCTGGACTTAGTAATCCACTTTTGCCAGGAGGTAAGCTCCAGGGGGAAATAGTAACATGTAACTCTCACAGTGCGACTACTGCAGTAACTCCGAGTGAACAAAAGGTGGTGAACTGGAAAATAAGCTTAATTCCAGCACACGAATATTATCCGAATGCGATGATCTAGTGGTAAGTTCACGTGAGAACTTTCAGAGGCTGGCACTAGCTGGTTCTTTCTGGGTTATGTGGTTGTATTATCTCTGGTAATGGGTTTCACCAATATTGCCTGTATATCTGAATGGCATGTTATAACAGCTCGTGGACATAATGTAATCCACGAAATAGCCGCCAGCGGTAGCAATTTGGCAGTTAATCCGTCAGTAAAGAAAAATGGGGCCTAGTAAAATGCTAGAGGCCGTGCACCAATGTGTGGAAACGTTGTGCCTAATAAATCTCCGTAGACTCTGGTTGAGCTCGAAGATAGCAACACAGACCGCTCTCTGTTTTTCTTATCAGGGTCTGGGAGAAATAATAAAAACATTCAAAAACATTTACATGGTTTTGTTCGAGCAGAACGATCTATGCTAACAGACGTACATCCATTACTCTCTCTTCTGTCTTCTACGAAAAACGCATGCAAATAGACTTCAATAAACAGGCACCGTGTCCCCATCCTCCTCGGGCAAATTCCTCTCTCGCGCTTGGCTAGCGAGCAGGGGGAGGGCGGACGGCGTAACACACACTCGGACAGCCTCACTAAGCGAGGTCAGACATTCACCTCACAACACGGTCGTGCTACAGAATTAACAGGCGTAATCGACATGTTCGTGAGAAATAAAATAAAATAATACTAGGATAGTTTAACACTTAACTCAGGATTCATTAATAAACATCGAAGAGAACAATAATTAAAAATGCAATATGTACATCTTCCTTTTGTCAGTTACATTTTATCTCTCCCGTTTTCTTGTCTGTTAAGTCTTAAGCTGAGTTAAAAATTGGTGGCGCGCTACGTTAAATCCCTTGTGATCTTACGAAAGAGTTACTATTCGTTATGAATTAATTATTTTAAGCAATAGAATAGGTAATTCTGGGTAGATTATATCTGCATAAAATCGTATACGCTACCACCCCAGATAACTCTTAAAACAATTAATTCGCTCTTACCAGCTTCACGGAATAATCTCCATACGGACTTAATTCACAACTGCTATCAACATGAAGGATAAGATTCACGCATGCTAGAGAATTCGGGAGCATGACTGATAGAGAATTATTGGGACAGTCACTTAAGTAATACCAGATGTCGTGGTTGAGTTGAAGTGTTAGAGTATTTGTCGAGTTACACGATCAATACTCCAGTTAGTGTCTTTATGTATATATCCTATAGGGGATGAATTTTCCCTAATAAATACACTGTAGGCACTATCCATGCACTGGTAGTTACACCCTAATAACGAGATAGGTTGAAGATACTCTGTCTATATCTGACTGGCCGCTAATACGTGCGGGGTTTTTAAATACCAGAAACACACACACAAGGCGAAGTCATTTTAGGACAAATGGTCCATTGCGCTATTATCCCGGCGTGTGAAATTAGGCCTGCGTACTTGGTGTTAAGTCCGGTTGGGCTGGCTTGAACTCTTATTTGTGACTGGGTGCTCCGTTTAAGCACAAAGTCTGGTAATTTTTAAATTCTGCTGAAGACGCTGGTCTGATAGATATGTTAAAAGCCCCAATGCTCTGACTGGTGATCAAGAGGCGAGTAGGAAACCACTACTGCCAAATACGATTTTCAGATTTGCTATGGCTCGTTACACACTGCGTGAGCTTATTTCCCATTATAGGGATGAGCGTTGACAAAAGGTTGTACTTCAGGTAGGGGGTGACAACTCGTGGTGCTAGTTGCTTTCAGAAACCGCTAGATCGAAGAGAATGTGACGTTCTTTGCCTGACTGGAATCTTGCGATAGCAATGCGGTATATCCTGAAACGGAGATCCAAAAGAAACGACTTTTACATCAAGCGATCAATAAAATTACGATAACGTTATAATAAACAGCTATGCTCCACTATGGGATCTATAATTATGGTTGTAATTGCTATGATAGTCTCGGCTGTCTTTATCCGTGTGAGTCGCCCTCCTGTTACTTCCACTCTAGCAATTATCAGCATGCGCCTGCATAGGCTAATATATTTTGTACACACATGTACCTGTCAGTAAATGTTCTGACAGCAAAATCTACTCCGTCCTCTTCCAACTCAACATAAGGGATATCTAACCAGGTAGTTATTGATCTTAAAGATAATAAATCATCGGGACTTGATGGAATCAGTAATCGAATACTGCGTTATGCTGCACCAGCTATTACTGATACACTAACATACATATATAATCAATGTCTCGCAAGGAGCTACTTTCCATCTGCCTTTAAAATCGCTAAAGTATACCCTCTTGTTAAACCTGGTTCATCAGATAATAACAACCTTGGTAACTATAAACCCATTTCTCTTATATCGTCGCTGTCCGAACCACTGGAAAAACACATACACAAAACAATAATAGAACACCTAGCCAATAATGACCTGCTAGTTAATAGTCAGTCGGGGTTTAGACCAAAACATTCATGTCACACAGCCTTAACAAAAATGATAGACAACTGGCATCTAAACATCAATAACGATAATTTATGTGGAGCAATCTTTGTAGACTTTAAAAAAGCATTCGATATGATAGATCACACTATTTTAATCAGAAAATTAGAAACAATGAAAGTAAATCTTAAGCTGGTGAAGTTAATTAAATCATTTCTGACAGACAGACAACAAGTGGTGTCTTACAATAATTCTTTGTCCAACCCAACTGTTGTCGATATCGGTGTTCCCCAGGGCTCTATTCTCGGCCCTCTTCTCTTTGCCGTATACATTAATGATCTTCCTCTGCACATCAAACATTCATCCTGTGACCTGTTTGCCGATGACTGTACTGTTTACACTAGTGACAAAAGTTGCACTGCACTAGAACTATCTTTACAAACTGATACACACAATATTATTAAGTGGAGCAACGAGAATCGAATGCAAATAAATATTAGTAATAGAAATGTATGTTAATATCAACCAGACAAAAACTACAAAACTCGCAGAAAACAACACTTCAGCTCTACATTGGAACATCACTAATTGAAAACGTAAATGAACATAAAACTCTAGGTCTAACTGTTGACCAGCACCTTAGTTGGAACTCACATGTAAGTGCACTCACAAAGCTAACGGCACAAAAAGTTTACCAATTAGCGAAAATCAAACACTTTCTGGATGAGGGGGCAAGGAAAATGTTCTACACATCTCACATACAAACATACCTAGACTATTGTTCCACAATCTGGGATGGTTGTTCCATATCCAACACAAAAAAGGCTTCATTCACTTCAAAAACGTGCAGTGCGCCTAGTTGCTGATAAACACCAAACACATTGTATAGATCTATATAACTATCTTAAAATATTACCCCTTAGAAAGCGCTTCCTATTTAACAAAGCTAAATTCGCTCACAAAATCTTGTCACATAATGCTCCAACGTATCTATGGCCACTTTTAAAATTCAATGAAAAACGTAGTCAGCGCTTAAACCAGTTAGAGGTACCCAAGCCGAGGCTAGATTTGTACAAGAAGAGCTTGGCTTACTCAGCTGCTCATCTTTGGAACAATCTTCCACATGACCTGAAAAACATGCACAGTCCCTACTCATATAATCGTAGACTGTTCAAATACATTATGAGTGCGGATTATATGCCACCCTAAGGGATTATGTTTCGAATTATTATTATCTAATATACTGTATGGAGGGTCTGATCTAGTTTTTCATTTTAATATACCTTACTTCTTAATTGTAATCAGATACTGTAAATGTATGCTTTTATACTACTTATAATGTTGCATCGCCATTGAACTAATACCTTATGTATGTTGGAGAATGTCTGGATACCTAGCAATAAAGATGAGTAAGAGGAAGGGCAAAATGCAAGACGGGCCTATATGTACGATTCTCATCTATCAGTCAATACCCTTTACCTCCCTAAGGAGCTGTAGTGGTGTTGATGGTATTGTATGATGGTGATATTACTAAATGTAATTGTATGAGGCCAGCTGTGAAGGCTCCTGAGATAAAATGTAGTTGAGAATTGTCAGAAGGCCTTTCTTGCTACCACTACGACCTCACACTTAATTTTTTTTAATGAATGTGGCTACGTAAAGTGTCTAGGGTTATGATATGTAGTGTGGTGTAATAGGTTATAGATATACCCACAGATATTTAACAAGACTAATAATATTTAACAAATATTACAACACACTGAACTAACTCAATAGTGTAAAATTTTTTGATAGAATTATATTGCTTTGTTGACAACAGAAAACTCACAGCTCTGCAATCAAAGTATGGGCCATGTGTCAAAATCTATTCTCTACCCACGTCTGGACACAACACTGACACAACAACCACATCATACAGACAGGTCAGATCTCTCTGACCAAACAGCACATTTACCATGGTGGTTTTACATCAGATAGATCCTCCCAGACTATAGATTCTGAAAAATATTTATTAGTTTTCTGCCCTAAAAGAGGATAGGTAATATGTTTCATTATTCTCAACACTTGATCTGTCTTGCCTAACCCTTGCTGGAGTTTATGTATATTGTTGGTCCCTAGACCCTGACTTGGGCGGGGGGTCTAGAGCAAATCCCTACTTGTTTGTAAGGCTAGATTTCGATATGGCAGTATCAAATCACTCAAACATGAAACAATATTCAAAATATATAAAGAAATAATTTCAATCTTACCAGATTATGAATAAATAACACAGAATTGCTAGCAAAACTCAGCTGAGCTGCTGGCTATAGTATGGCGTCCCTAAACTTCTTTCACTTTCTTTCATATGGAAATCACCACACTTTAAAATCTGTGTCTATCACTGAACAACTATTGAGAAATGACCCCAAATCCGCGTCTAAGCGCCGACAATATGCTTGTCTGTGGCCAATCACTGCCTAGGTTTTTTTGAATTTCAAATTTCCTACCCTAAAGTCATTTCAGTCATGCTTCAGTCAAGTATGGATGTTTATCTGTTAGTCTGTCCGTCTCTACTTGTGTTTCTACAAAAATGTACTTGATTTTTGAACCAACCTTTCTCTCCCCTCCAAAATTTTGTCGTTAAAAGTTATTTTTAGACACAGCCACCACAATATCCCGTCTCTTCCATACTAAGTAGATTTGAACACCTGCGTCTCGAGGTCGTGTTTTTTTGTGCAATTAGCGACACTTTTAGATTCAATACAGTCTGTCGATGATGTGAACAACACTGTCTTTTGTCATTATCTTCAATATTATCTATCCGTCTGTAAAATTAAGAACATATTAGTTCACTGCTCAGAATGGGCCATCCGGCCAGCTAATTTTTATATTCCTAACATTAATATTAAGAAAAAAGTACTTTTTTAAATTTTGTAATATTCCAAACATCTGCGTTTTAGCCGCTGAATTCAAATCAAGGGCTTGGTATTGCAAAAGCGTCCAATAAATGACTGTGGCGTAACATATCTATGGTCCCTTCTGTCGAGTTGCTTACTTTTTATGTCAACTTGGGAAACGTGACTTTTCTCCGTTTCCCCCCCAATTGCGTCTCCTTAGCCTTTCTAGTCTCACGCAATCTTTCCAGTCATATTTTTTTCCTTTTTGATCCGCCGTTCCCCTCCTGTCTAGCAAGTCAATTTTTATGGATGATGATGACCCGCGGTCTAGGCGATCATGTACTATTCGCAGCCTACGCATTATGTTTTTATCCTTAAATGTTATCTTTGGAGGTATTTTACCGTTGTATCTCTGTCAATTTCACTACACATCTCCCCACTTGAAAACATGCCTATGGCAAGTTCCAAAACCAGCGATACACATAGGTAAAATTACTCCTCACGTCTGCCACTACTCTAATTTTGATCACAGGGGTGCCGACTGAGGAAATCTGCACCGACATTCAATTTGCCTGGGATATATTGGATACTGAACTGATAAGGTTGAAGCAATAAAGACCACCTCAGCAATCTTGCGTTTTCATGCTTAGCCTGAGATAAAAATACGAGAGGCTGATGGTCCGTCTCCACCACAAAAGTCCTACCATACAGATAGATTTGAAACTTCTTTATTGCCCAGATTAATGCTAAACATTCTTTTTCGCTTGTGGAGTATCCTTGTTCCGCCTTATTCAATTTGCGGCTTGCATAAGCGACTGGTTTAAGTTCCCCATCAGGTGAAGATGATCTTTGCAACAAAGCCCCTCCGAGTCCTACATTACTTGCATCGGTTCTTAAGACAAAGTCCTGTGTCAAATCAGGCAGTTTGAGAATAGGCTTGCTAGTGAGTTTTTCTTTTAACTCTTGGAACGCTAGTTCACATTGTGCAGTCCAAATAATTTTATCTGGAAGTCCCTTGCGAGTCAGATCAGTCAGAGGAGCACAAATAGCGTTAAAATTCTTGATGTATTTCTGATAAAATCCGCATAACGACACAAATGATCGCACGTCCTTTTTTGTTTGTGGCCTAGGTGCTCTCTGCAGTTTTTCCAAGTTCTTAGGATCAGGGGTCATATTACCCTGATATACAGTGTGTCCCAAGAATTCCAACTCTTTGCATCCAATACAACATTTTGTTGGCCTAGCAGTTAAGTTCGCCTCCCGAAGTCTATCAAACAACATCTCCAGAGCTTCAATGTGTTCTTCAAATGTCTCGGTGGCGACGAGAATATCATCCATGAAATTTGTGATACATGGGTTATTCAGGGGATCCAACAATTTGCGCATCATCCTTGAAAACACACTCGGAGCATTTTTCAGTCCGAATGGTAGCATATTGAATTCATAATGTCCATCCGAAGTGCTAAAAGCCAAATAAGGTCTCACTTCAGGCTTCACTGGGATCTGGTAATAGCCTTTACTAAGATCCACTTTTGAAAAGTATTTTGCCTTGTTCAGTCTGGCAAATAACTGTTTTGTGTCTGGTAATGGATCCACTTGTCCTTCTGTGACAGCATTCAGTTTCCTGTAATCTATGCACAGTCTGTGTTCCCCAGACGGTTTTCTCAACAAAACGACACTAGAACTAAAAGATGATTCACTGTGCGAAATAATCCCCTCCTTCAACAAATACTCTATTTCTTCCTTCAATGCCTTCTCCTTCGCGAACGGAATAGAATAGGCTCTCATACAGATTGGGTTTGAGTCTACCAGTTTCATGTCATACTGTAGCAAATTTGTATGGCCTGGTTTATCTGTTAATACATCTGTATGTTCCTCCAGAACCTGTTGAACTCTCTCCCTCTGGTTTTTAGTCAGGTGCTTACTGACTTTTACCTGTGCTGCTGTTTCACAAGGATGTAATGGGTATTCATGTGAGGTGAGTGGTTCTTTTTGCATCTGGGTTGCAATAGCCAAGGTCAATAAGGGGGTGCTTTCCTGGAGTGGTCTGTCCAGATACTTCTTTAACAGGTTTACATGATAAACTTTTTCCTTCCCCTTTTTGTCAATTTTATAGTTTGTTCTAGACACCTTCTCTAGAACCGTATATGGACCTTGCCAACCAATTTGTAATTTATTCTGGCTTCCGGGTAGTAGAAGCAGCACCTTCTCTCCGACTGCCAGTTCCCTGTCCTTTGCCTTCCTATTAAAATATGCTGCATGTTTCTTCCTGGCTTGCTTCAAATTATCATTTGCCAGTTTCCATCCAGCTTTCAAACGAGTGGTCAGTTCGTTCACATATTGATACGATGAGGTAACAGTCTCTTCCGCCTTCTCATCTGTCCAGGTCCTTAATAGGGCTTCTAATGGACCTTTTATTGGCCTCCCAAATAGCAGAGTTGCGGGAGCCATCCCGGTTGAACTATGTGGTACCTCCCGGTACGCAAACAATGCGGCGGGCAGGAATTGATCCCACAGATCCGGTTTTTCGTGTGCCAGCTTTCTCAGGATAGAAATGAGAGTCCCGTTGAACCTCTCTACCTGGCCGTTCCCTTGTGGATGGTACGGACTACAATGAAAGTGCCTGGCTTGAAATAGCTTAAAAACTTCTTCCGTTAGTTTCCCCTTGAACTGAGAACCATTATCCGTCAAGATTTGATGCGGGAATCCTAATCGGGTAAATATTGTAAGTAGTGCCTCTGCTACATGTTTTGAATCAATTGATGGCAGGGCTACCGCCTCTCCCCACATAGAACAAGTGTCCACCAGAGTAAGGATGTAACTGTTCCTCCTCTTGGTCCGAGTGAGAGGTCCTACAATATCCACTGCAACCCTCTCAAAAGGTGTTCCCACTATGGGCATTTCCCCTAGAGTTGCAGGAGCAGTCCAGTGCTTTGGAGCTACCCTTTGACATTCTGGGCAGGATTTGACATATCTTTTTATATCCTCCGTTATCCCTGGCCAGAAGTAATGACAAGCTATACGCTGTCCTGTGGCGCTGATCCCCATGTGACCACTGAAGGGAATCGCATGCCCGAGTTCCATCACTTTATCTCTATATGAAGTGGGAAGAACCAGCTGGTTATGACCATTTGTTCCAGTTCCGGCCTTCCTGTATAAGAGTTTGTTCTTCATGAAATATTCCCCCTTGCTCGGAGGTGTGTGGCATTTGGGCAATTTTTTAAAACATGGCTTGAGTGTCCTATCCTCAGCCTGCGCCTTCCTCATCTCCTCTGGATGAGCATTTATAGGTTCACCTTCTTCCTCCTTCTTCTGTGACCTGGTCTGCACTGTCGCCATGATCACAGGTTTCTCGGGATTCCCCAAGAAGACGTATCTACACCCCAATATCAGAGGGTTTAGATTGGTTCATCTATCACTGCTGCTCTGATTTCTCCTTCCACATAGCGAGTTTTCACCGTTATCCTTGCGATGGGAAGTGTCATGAGTGGTATGTCCTTAGTCGCCCCTTGTATTTCCACTGTTTCTGTGGTATACTGACTTGGGTCCACTAGGCTAGACTTCACAACTGAATCATAATCCAAACCTGTATCATAAAGGCACCTTATGGTGACCCCATTACAAATAACATCCTCACAAACTGGGGGGTGATAAGGTTCCTGTTGTCCCTTAGGATTAACCTTTAATCTTTGCGTCCCCGACTTCATTGCAGCAATGTTTGAAGGTTTCCTTCTACAAAATTCGGTGTTATGGTTATCCTTCTTGCACCATTTACACCATCTTTTTCCTTGGTTCAACGGTTTTCTTTCATTGAACTTTTGGTCATTGAACTGTGAGTTTCTGTCGCGATAGTCATTTCTTGGCCGCTCAAAGTTTGTCCTACCTTTATTTCCCTGCTCTCTATTATCAAATTTATTAAATTGCTGTGGAGCTTTAAAATTGTCTATGTGCTTCTTTTTAGCACCACTTACCTCTGCCTGGGCTGCCTGATACCTCTCAGCAACATTTAAAATTTCCCCCAACTTCTCTGCACCTTGTTCCATGAGAAATTTTCTCATGTCTGGAGCCATGGACTCTCTCAATTGCTCAATCATGATCATTTCTTTAAGATCTTGGGTCTTCCCCAGAGCCGTCCATTTCTCCAAATAGGTTTCTAGTCTAGCAGAGAATTGGTGGTATGTCTCCCCAGACAACAGTTTGGCATTTCTAAATTTCTTACGATAAAATTCACCATTCTTCTCGTACCTTAATAACAAAGCCTGCTTTAACATGTCATAATTGTCTTGGTCTTCCCTGTTCATTTTGGCAAATACTTCATAAGAAGTACCTCTCAATCCTTGTGATAGCTTTAAGCTCCACCTCTCTCTCTCTAACCCATATGTAGTAGCTAAAAACTCAAAACGTCCTAGGTACCCCTCTATGTCATCGTCTTTTTCAACAAAATGGTCTAAATGAAACCCCATAGCTGAGTTTGAGGCTCCCAGACTGGGCGTAGCATCTGAGGCAAAAGGGCTGGCACCATTTTCAGGAGCCTGGCCTTGTAATTCCAGCTCCCTTAGTCGTAATTCGTGCTCCCTTTGCAACCTTCTATCTTCTGCCTCCCTTTCGGCCTTTTTATCTTCTGCCTCCCTTTCGGCCTTTTTATCTTCTGCCTCCCTTTGCTGTCGTTTTTCTTCTGCCTCAATTTGCAGCCTCTTAGTCTCAGCCTCTAACTTCTTCTCTTCAACCAACCTGTCAGACTCCAATTTTCTTTCAGCCTCTTTTTCTAATCTCCTTTCTTCCCGTTCAATATATTTATCACATTCAGCCGTTACGTATTGAATTAAAATTTGACCATCCATTCCCATCTCCTTCGCGGTGAGCACAGCAGCTGATCTAAATTTTGCCAGCTCCGCCATACTTTTTTGACAATATAATAATATACAAGATAAATCTCTAACCAGTAAATACACTAAGTACTTCTTATGACTATAGTCTAACCAATTCTAACTAACCAGTTAACTAATTAATTATTACTGGCTGTGAAGATTCACCAACTTTTATCTGCAGGGACACTTTTAATTTTAAAGGGAATTTTACAATTTATTTCCCTACTTTTATTTCTCCCACCAGGAGATCCTAATATTACTGTTGGGCTAATTATCCCTGGACAAGACCCCAATTTATGTAGTGGTGTTGATGGTATTGTATGATGGTGATATTACTAAATGTAATTGTATGAGGCCAGCTGTGAAGGCTCCTGAGATAAAATGTAGTTGAGAATTGTCAGAAGGCCTTTCTTGCTACCACTACGACCTCACACTTAATTTTTTTTAATGAATGTGGCTACGTAAAGTGTCTAGGGTTATGATATGTAGTGTGGTGTAATAGGTTATAGATATACCCACAGATATTTAACAAGACTAATAATATTTAACAAATATTAAAATACACTGAACTAACTCACGTGTGTAAAATGTTTTGATAAAATTATATTACATTTATTTTGTTCTGGGTCAATTTTTTAGGTTGACCAGAACTTAAAAGGATTTAGAGATTATGTAAGAAATGCATGGAATATTATATCATAAATGCAATAGTGTACATATATATGTACTATACTAGTTAGTTTTATTAAAATGTTCTAGTAGTCATCTACTTGGGAGGATAGTTAATGTTTGTGCTGTTGGGGTGGCCTCATCACACCTGTCTATATTGACTACACAGTGTCCAGAAAATGGTGGGAATTTTTATGGGGATATTAGTAACTACAAAGCGTTGGTGAATGTCCAGCAGACCAGAGGCTCACTCATCTTGTAGTTGTAGCTCTGGTGCTGAAATCAGGTGGTCCCACCTCTCCGTGCTGGCGGGCAATAATGGTGGTCTCTGTCACAAGTACTGCACAGATACACTCGAGTAAAGTCACCAACTGAATAGACACTGCTTTGTTGACAACAGAAACTCACAGCTCTGCAATCAAAGTATGGGCCATGTGTCAAAATCTATTCTCTACCCACGTCTGGACACAACACTGACACAACAACCACATCATACAGACAGGTCAGATCTCTCTGACCAAACAGCACATTTACCATGGTGGTTTTACATCAGATAGATCCTCCCAGACTATAGATTCTGAAAAATATTTATTAGTTTTCTGCCCTAAAAGAGGATAGGTAATATGTTTCATTATTCTCAACACTTGATCTGTCTTGCCTAACCCTTGCTGGAGTTTATGTATATTGTTGGTCCCTAGACCCTGACTTGGGCGGGGGGTCTAGAGCAAATCCCTACTTGTTTGTAAGGCTAGATTTCGATATGGCAGTATCAAATCACTCAAACATGAAACAATATTCAAAATATATAAAGAAATAATTTCAATCTTACCAGATTATGAATAAATAACACAGAATTGCTAGCAAAACTCAGCTGAGCTGCTGGCTATAGTATGGCGTCCCTAAACTTCTTTCACTTTCTTTCATATGGAAATCACCACACTTTAAAATCTGTGTCTATCACTGAACAACTATTGAGAAATGACCCCAAATCCGCGTCTAAGCGCCGACAATATGCTTGTCTGTGGCCAATCACTGCCTAGGTTTTTTTGAATTTCAAATTTCCTACCCTAAAGTCATTTCAGTCATGCTTCAGTCAAGTATGGATGTTTATCTGTTAGTCTGTCCGTCTCTACTTGTGTTTCTACAAAAATGTACTTGATTTTTGAACCAACCTTTCTCTCCCCTCCAAAATTTTGTCGTTAAAAGTTATTTTTAGACACAGCCACCACAATATCCCGTCTCTTCCATACTAAGTAGATTTGAACACCTGCGTCTCGAGGTCGTGTTTTTTTTTGTGCAATTAGCGACACTTTTAGATTCAATACAGTCTGTCGATGATGTGAACAACACTGTCTTTTGTCATTATCTTCAATATTATCTATCCGTCTGTAAAATTAAGAACATATTAGTTCACTGCTCAGAATGGGCCATCCGGCCAGCTAATTTTTTATATTCCTAACATTAATATTAAGAAAAAAGTACTTTTTAAATTTTGTAATATTCCAAACATCTGCGTTTTAGCCGCTGAATTCAAATCAAGGGCTTGGTATTGCAAAAGCGTCCAATAAATGACTGTGGCGTAACATATCTATGGTCCCTTCTGTCGAGTTGCTTACTTTTTATGTCAACTTGGGAAACGTGACTTTTCTCCGTTTCCCCCCCCAATTGCGTCTCCTTAGCCTTTCTAGTCTCACGCAATCTTTCCAGTCATATTTTTTTCCTTTTTATCCGCCGTTCCCCTCCTGTCTAGCGAGTCAATTTTTATGGAGGGTGATTTTGGAGTTATTTTACCGTTGTATCTCTGTCAATTTCACTACAGGAGCATAGGTCATAAAACTGGATCTCGTGTAGTGGAGGCGTCAACAATTCTCTCCCTGTGGCAGTATCTGCTTGGGACTCAAAGTTGCTCACCTGTGGGAACATTTTCCGCATGCGCTGACAACACATGAAGTCCCAGCTAATTCAGCAGATTTCCAAAATGTCACGAGTTCTTATTATATGCCACCATTATCTGATTACGTTTCAAATTATGTCTTATTTACTGTATGAATGGTTTAGATTGTGTTTGTTATTTTTTTTTTTAAGGTATTAATTTTTGTTAATTTATTTTAATTAATAATTCCCCCCCCCCCCTTAAATTTGATTATGTCGGGATGTTACAAATGTATGTTATTATTTTACCTCGATAATGTTGTATGCTTAAATAATGCTCAAAATACATGTGCTATTGAAAGGATACGGTATGTAAGATGACAGAGAGAAGAAGGGCAGAATGTAAGACGGACCTGCGTGCCCAATTCTTAACCCTTTTAAAATAAAGTTCGTTCGTTCGTTCGTTCGTTCCAGCTGAGTGGATATGCTATTCATCTTACAACATTAAGTGAATTTACATAAAAATACAGCATTTGACATTACATAATAAATGGTATGCGCCCCTTGGGGTCGATACACAAAAAAAAAGGAAAAGTAATAACCTCCCAAAAATGAATACATAGAAAATGCAATGTTCTTGCTATAGTGATACAGTTGTGACTTAAACATAAGATATAATTATATCTCCATCTGGTGGCTGCTTTCTGGATTGCTGTGAAAGTTCTAAACTGGTGTCTAACTACCCAAGTAGGCATATAATGATTCCACACAACCACTAGACGTTTCTATCAGAAAGTAATAAGTGACTATCTCCTATAATTCAGGGTTATGGTGCCTGCACCTTACTATTCAGTTTTAAGTGAATAACATACACCGCTGAAATTTCCTTACAGTAATGACCGTTATTTTAGCCGACTCTTAATCCATGGTAAGCACTGAACGGACTACTCTGTTTCTACGCCTAGTAAGTATCTGTTATCGTAAGTTTATCATTAACCCATTGTAAACAATAACACTGACACCTGACTGCTTCGTCACCCGTTAAACTAAGGCGGTAGGCAGCGCTACGTTATCACTGAATTAATTACCGGGATAAATCACCTAAAATAATTCAAGTCACACTCCTATCAGGTATATATAAAAGCTAACATGAATATATATATTTTTTATAAAAGATATCTACTCACCCCGAGATGACGAGAATGGCAACACAATCCAGTTTTTTGTGTTAACGTCTGCCTGTCTCATTTGGCCATCTACGGGCAGGAACATTTTACGAGTGTGCTTGACTGAGTAAACCTTACTTACTTACTTAGTCGTTCCCCTTCTACCGTGAGGTGTAGAGGTTTGGAAGAGAGAGCGCCAGACCATTCTATCAGCTGTCTTCTTCCTGGCCTGGTTCCATTCTAGTCCTCGGTCCTTCAAAGATTGTCTAATGTTGTCCTCCCAGCGGACTCTGGGTCGTCCTGGAGGTCTGGATCCCTGGCTCTTTGTTTCCCATGCTTGTCGTGGTAGCCGATCTTCTCCCATTCTGCAGACATGGCCAAACCATCTTATTTGGGACTGTTCTATTTGGGTCTGCAGCGGATGGGATTTTAGGCCTTGACGGATCGTCTGGTTGCGGACCATGTCTCTTCTTGTTACTTCAACCACTTTCCTCAGATACCTCATTTCTGAGGTTTGGATCTGGCTTTTGTGGGTTGTAGTCATTGCCCACGACTCGCATCCATATGTCAAGACTGGGACACAGGTGGAGCGGTATACAGCCATCTTCGTTTTCTTACCAACCTCTTTCTTGCTGAGGAATCCACGATTTATGGCCTGAAAAAGTCTCCCAGCCGCTGCTTTTCGAGTGGCCAACTCTTCTTTGATGCCTCCCTTTCGGTCTATAATAGCTCCGAGATATTTAAAGTGGTCGACCTGCTCCAGGACCTGTTCTCCCAACTTAATCTGATGTTTTCTTTCTTCTCGTGATATCACCATGGATTTTGTTTTAGAGCTGCTTATGACCATCCCTCTCTTCTCCAGCTCTTCCTTCCAGACTTGCAGTTTGGATTGGAGATGTGCCTCTGATTTAGCAATCAGGGCAACATCATCAGCAAATGCCAGCTCCGAAATATAGACCTGTCTCATCTTCCAGTACCCCACTGAATACTTTCTTGTTCTCTCCTTACATGCCTTGATGACATCGTCCATAAGGAGTATGAAGAGGTAAGGTGATAGGATATCACCTTGTCTTACACCAGTGGTGGTCCTGAACTCTTCTGACTTATGGTTTGCTGTCCTCACATAAATTTCTGCAAGACTTGTAGAAGCTCTGTATAGCATGAATCAGAGGTGCTGGAATATTCTTCCTTGCCAAACAGTCCCAAAGTTTGCTCCAGGGGACCCTGTCAAACGCCTTTTCCAGATCTATGAAACAAAGATGGATCTCACTCTTATACTCAAGGGCCTTCTCACTCAGCTGTCTGAGTGTGAAGATCAGGTCTTGAGTACTTCGGCCTGCTCGGAATCCGCATTGGACCTCATCCAATTGTGGCTCAGCTAGGCGTCGGAGTCTCTGCTCTAGGATTCTAGAGTAGATTTTACCAGGGACACTGAGAAGGGATATGCCTCTATGGTTTCCACATTGTCGATTGTCACCCTTTTTGAAAATTGGTGTTATGATGGCAATCTCCCAATCCTTTGGTATGGTCTTGTTGCACCATGCTGCCTGTAGGACCTTTAAGATTAATAGGTCGCCTGATGCTCCCATGTACTTAACCATTTCTGGTGTTATACCATCATGCCCTGCTGCTTTGCCCATCTTGATTTTCTCTAGTGCTGCCCTCAGTTCTTCCATCTTTAGACTGAGTAAACCTATCAGATTTATTGTCTACCAGAGACGCTAATTCGGCCATCTGGCATCGCGTGTTCCCACCGATATTCGACATATAACGTAATCAATAGTAAGACAAAAGTGATTCTAGAGTTTACATCAAAGACAACCACCGCGAGAAAATTTCCCAGCTAAGACGTAATATTATTCTCGCACTCATTGCGGCGTTCAAGGGCCACAACCACAAAGAACGAACGTGAGTTTTGTCTCCCCTTGAATCGGAGATAAAAGTGGGTACTCAGATAAAAAAAATAAGGGTTGTCTCACCTTTGCTGCCGCTAGTGGTCCGCTTCTTCAAAGAAACTATTTCTCGCTCGAGATAAATCGCTGTTACAATCTACCACTACTGGCCAAGTGTGAATTTATAATGAAGGCCAGAACGAAGTAAGACCGCGGGGTGGGGTCTGAGAGGGGAATAGTGGGCCACGTAGGAAAAATCGAGGAAACCCGAAACATCAAGAGAGTAAGAAAAATGGGACGTGTTGGTAAAATAAGATTAATAGTCAATTCCGTGACACCAGATGATGCCAGATGTTTTGGCTCACTTTCGCGGACCGTTCGGGATGAAACAGCGTACTAGCACGTAATAAGACGCAAGAGCTTCTGATCTCCCCCCGATTAAACAGAAATCCATGCACACTAACCGCAGAGTTTCCTCCTGCGTTCTTAAGACAACGACGGGATGACGCAACGTGAGCACGGCGCTAGCGTTCGTGAGTGGTGACTTTTGGCCGCGATCAAAGCTCTCTCCCGTTAAACGGAACGGAGAAATTACTCTGAGTTTTTCGAATTAAAGCAGACCCGGGTAGTATTTACTTTCCTGGGGGACCGATAAAAAAGGATTGTTTGATCACATACCGCCATGCCAGGAGATATGCATGCAGAAGGTCTATAGTGCTGATTGACAGACAAGATGACAGAAATATCGCTGTTAGAGACAACGTTTACAGAAAAGTGGGCGGAGAATTTTGATCGACAGAAGGTAGACAGGTCAGAATGACGAAAAACCAGACCGACCTAGCAAAAACTACGGGCAGACAATTCTACCGCCCGTCACAATTACCCACAAAACTCATAGTTTTACCGGAAAATGGACCCCCAAAAAAATCTCTTTTTTTTTCCAAGAAAGAAGTGATCAAGCTGTTTGAAAACCTGACAAGGGATTTATAAATGACCTGCGGCAGTTACCATGAAATCGGTAAGCGTTTCGACTTTTCTCCAACGTCGCCATAAAACTACCTCATAATTCTGGACCCCCTGGCTAACCTGACGATTGGAACAACTTGTTGCTTGTGCGATTCAGTTACCTCTTTGTTGCGAAGGTTGTTAGACCTGAAGAGATGAAGAAAAGGCCTCCCGAGATTTTGGTGAAACATTCGGGAAAGCTGTTTCGGAACTGAAGGATGCGCGTGAAGAAACAAAGTCTTTCATGCTGCACTTGCACCCATGACCCTCGCACATACAAGTGATGGAACCGAAAGGACCCCCCCTCCCCCCAAAAGTAAACGGTATTAAAAAAATACACCACAACATATATTTAGATGACCACTTCAACAGCTAGAGGAAAGAGTTTTGACTTTTCCGTATGTTAATAGAGCAGGACGGTGTGTAAAATATGAAATTCTGAAGAGAGTCGTTTCTGATATTATACATCGGGAATACTATTAAAGTTTCTCTGAAGCAAGTAAGCAGACCAGACGCCATAATTGCCAGAAGGACGACGATAAATATGAAGCAGGTGACAATCATCTGTCGGCTTCTGTTAATGAGGAAACTTCAGAGTTTTAATTGCAAGCAAATATGCCCATGCAACAAAAGTAAAACTTTTTTTTTTTTTTTTTTTGCTCTCTGGAAGATTGCTTGCGTCAAACGGTGCTTAAAATTGCCGAAAAACAATAATTTACATTATAGACGGTATATTTTTTTAACGTGAAATTTTGCCTTAAAAAGGTGCAAGTCACGATTTCTTGTTAGCAGACGCAATTTTCCGGTCTGATCATGTAGATTTCTTCTGCTCGGGGAAAAATCTGGATTACGTCATTGCGCTGCAGACGACAAATAGAATTTCCAGTGGCGGAAAACTTGAATGTACTGTCATAAGTTTAATGTTTGAGCACACAACGTTATTTCATATTATACTTAACTGTTATATTGGTTCAGAAGTAAGTCGATTTAAATGAGAATACTTGATAAGAGGGAGAAACCTGTTGGGTAATCTTTACCTTTAGTGCCGTCGAGTATGTATAATATATGTATTTTCGTACCATTTAGAGTTAGGGTTAGGCTAACCCTAATCCTAACTCAATGCACATATTATATGGCACTAAAGGTAAAGATTACCAACTATTGGGTCCGCTAATACCCGGGGAACAGACAAAGATTGTGAGAACACATTTTGGCCACAAACGTGTTTTCAGCTACATAAACAAATTTGGCAGAACAGACGACCATGAGCGTAAACATTCATAAATGGGTGCTCGCGCAGAATAGAATAATTGAAATGGTATGACAAGATTAACCATGTGGAACTGATGGAATACAAGCCGATGGTCCCACACTGGGAGCTCAAGAAACCAGACACGGACTACCACCTTGCAGAAAGACTTAAGAAAACAAATAATATCGAAAATATTAAAAACACAGCCACAAATAGGCCTTATATATAACAAATATCAAAGGACAGTATTACAGTGTACAGATGGATACAAGGGAAAAGATAACAAATTAGGGATAGGAATATATATGGAAATTGGCAAAAGGATATAGTAGCACAGAATGTATATCCATTTTCACTGCAGAGATGATAGCAATGCTAAAAGCACTATAAATCTTCACTGCAGAGATGATAGCAATGCTAAAAGCACTATAAATCATCTCTTATAACCCTCCCAAGAAACTTACAGTTTTAACTGACTCACTTTCAACAATTCAAGCACTAAGAAACGTAGGAGAAAGCAGTAGACCTTATATAGCGGAGGAGATACTTCTGGCTACTACATACTTATATTCCTCAGGATGTTCAGAATTAATAGCTTGGATACCTTCATTCCAGTCCTAATAGCTTGGATACTTTCATATGTTGGCATAGAGGGAAATGAAAAGGCAGATAAAGGTAGATCTGATAAAAATCTAATCAGTGTAGGGGTGGGTAAATCTGAGATTAAATGCTTAATTAAAGAAATTATAACAGATGAATGGAAAGCACAGTGGGATAAAAATCTGAAAGGAAGACTTGCATATCAGATCTTCAAGGCTCCAACAAGAAAATGCCAGATATCTTGGGAATAAAAAATTCCCAGTAAAAAGAAACCTATCAGACTACAGCTGGGAAAAGGCTATTTCAGAATCTTCTTCTTCTTCTTCCGTCCTTAGCCACCGACCGTCAAAGCAGTCAGTGGCCATTACGCCTAGTGGCGTCTTAGGGCAACAGCAGATAGGTTTTCTTTGCCATTGTTTCCCATCACGCCTAGTGGCGTCTTTAGGGCAATGGCAAATCAACCCATTTGCTGTTGTTTCCGTAATCGAATATTTCAGAATAGAGGAACCTTATTGGGCAGAATGTCTCCAAGACAATAATATAGAGCATTTCTTGTTAAAATGTAAGAGGTATGAGCAACTGAGAATCCCAATATTAGATTATTTGCAGGCTTCAAAATTACCCATAAATGTAGAAGAGGTGTTAAGAACAGACAGACCTAGAGAACTGCATAATTTAGTCAAACAGTATTTAACAAGAATAGAAGTTAATATATAGTAATTGTGAAGGTCTGGTGATGTTCTTATGAAACATAAGATTTATAACAAATGAAAATCAATTAAATATCTAACTAAACAACCCAGGCCTATACACCCCTCCCCCTGACACCCCTCACGTGATTTGGAATTGAAAAAAAGGTATATCCTAATTATAACCCATCAGAGGTTGAACAGTGTATTTCTCAACATCAAATTTAAAAAGGGAGCTGCGCTGGTGTAATGGTTACCACACTGCGCTGGTGATCCAGGTTCAAGCCCAGGCAAGGACATTTTAAGTAGTGTCGTCGACCGGGATTTGGACTGGATTAATTCGAGCCCTGGCGAGTACATTTGAAGTAGTGTCGTCGACCAGGGACTGGAATAACCTGAACGGCTCCTGAGCCGACCCAGCTCTAATGGGTACTCTCCAAAGACGGCGAGTATTTGCCTGAATGGCGAGAGGACACTTGTTATAGTACAGGGAAAATAGGATACTCACGTAATATCAGTCTCAGATTAGACATACTAACCTGAGATTTCGCCTCGAGTAATAGCGGGCATACGTTAAAAATTTTTTTTTTTAAATGATGGAAAGAACCAGACAAATACTAGTGGAATAAGAGGGAAAAAAAAGTCATCGACATTGGAAAGGACACAGCGAAGAAACCAGTTGATAGTATTACGAAGCAGTCTTTGCTCTGAAATATCCAGAGTAAGAGAAGTAGAAGGAGACTTTAGAACACCAGGAGAGAGATATGAAAGGAATACAGACATTGGAAAACGTGGAACAGATGGCCCAGAACAGGAGAGCTTGAATTGATCTGTTTCAAAACCTGCACAGGATTTGAAGGGTAATGAATGAATGACTGTAATTCAGTTTATAAATAAGTAAAGTACTATAGAGATGTGACTTTTTTCATCCCCATTCGAAATTGTACGGCAGAACTAGTGGGTGATAATTACGATATTGCTGCAATACCCCCTGTTTTTCCGCACTCTCTTATGAGATGAAGAAAGAAAATAAGCACTGCTGCCTCTGGCATGTTGTAAGAAGTTTGATGTAAGACTGCATGGGGCTGGCACAGACATCACATAAAACAAAGTTTTACAGAATCTACTCCTGCAATATGCATGGAGGCATATCTGGAGTCATCCTTATATGACCACCAGCTATGTATAATACTTCAATAAATGTACATGAAAAATTGAAAGTGAACCTATGTCTATGAGGCTAATTGCATCCTCATTGACTCTTGAAATCATCCACACACTTCCAGGGATTCCTCCTGTGGTGAAACTTGTTGAGAACCCAGCATTGCACACTAAGCTTGGAGAAGTCACTTGAGCCCCAGGCGTAATTCTTTGGCTTTGACTTGGTTGACTGCATGCTTTCACTGTGTACCCAGTGATAGGCGGGAGAAGCTGAGAAGTAGCTCTGTGCAGGATGTGACAATTCCTTGGGAGAGCCCAGAACCAGAGAACAGTATTTTAGCTCTGCATAGTTAGAGAGCCCCCTTGGATGGCGGGGAATGCACAGTATGCCACGCACTTCTTACTCCTAGCTTGGGACTAGATGTGACGATCCTTTAAATGCATACCAAGCTGGAGCTCATGACTTCAACTCAACACATTTCAGAATGGCAGAAAAGCCACAGGAAAAGCCTAGATCTACAGTGTAGATAATACCAAGGAGTCTTCAACTTGGTATTGGCTGCTAAAGAGCGAGAAGCAGCAACAACTCCTGCAAAGGCAGACTAAATACTTTAGCGCAGGCCATGCTCCTTAAGGAGTGTGCAAGGATAACAGTGATGGTAGTTAAGAGCTGAGCTGAAGAAAGGATCCTTTAGCCTTTACTATGCTCTGCACTGAATAAAGTAATGACCGGTGTTTGACTGAGCGAGGTAACAATATAGTAATGGCTGATGTTTTTAATGATCGTCCCACACATTGATGGGTCAGTGCATTTGGAACACGAATATTCCCACATCATCCTAAAGCAAGCACAGAATACATCGTCTGTGACTCATTCTTCCACTAGTGTTATGTGCTTATGCCTTACAGTCTGTGGTGTTTAATGTCAGCATTTTACACCCCACAGGGTTTACTGTATACCCTTATGCAGTCAGAAAATATGTGTAGGTCAGGATAAACTATAAATTAAATTGACCATAAAAGCAAATAATAAGCATTTCTCAGTATTATGAGCTAGATTCATTAACTCATTCCCCCCCAGGCTGTTTTTGGGTTTTACCCAGGCCCGAAAATGGATGCAATTTTTTCAGACAGGTGAGGTTTTAAAAACAGACAGTGGACAAATACATAAGTTCAGTAGGTAGTTGTGTTATACATTTAAATGTGTGAAATTGACTGGAGAATCTTATGAATTGCTTCATATAATTAATTAATATGAATAGGTGTGTGTTATGTCTTGTGAAGTGTAGACTTGATTAAAAAAGTGTTAAAATTTTTTTTTTTTTAATTGTATACTTAAACTTAAATATTTCAGCTCCCAATTAATGTATGGCAATAAAATGTTCAGAATGTCAGTGCACATTTAGTTTGAAACATATCTAGAAACTTTTATCACTATCACTTCATAGATGTAATTGTTATGATTTTTTTTTTCTCAAAGCCACATATGTTTGTAAAAACAACCGCTCAAAATGTGTGCAATTTTTCTCTTCAGGTTATATTTTAAAAGCAGGCAGTAGATACACATTTTATTTAACTAGGTGTTAATGTTATACATTTAAATGTGTGAAATTGACTGGAGAATCTTATGAATTGATTCATATAATTAATTGATATGAATAGGTGTGTGTTATGTCTTGTGAAGTGTAGACTTGATTTTAAAAATGTTTAAAAAATAAAATAAAATTGTATACTTAAATTTAAATATTTCAGCTCCCAATTAATGTATGGCAATAAAATATTAAGAATATCAGTGCACATTTAGTTTGAAACATATCTGGAAACTTTTATCACTATCACTTCATAGATGTAATTTTTATGATTTTTTTCTCAAAACCACATATGTTTGTAAACACAACCGCTCAAAATGTGTGCAATTTTTCTCTTCAGGTTATATTTAAAAAACTGCAGTAGACACACATTTTATTTAACTAGGTGTTAATGTTATACATTTAAATGTGTGAAATTGACTGGAGAATCTTATGAATTGATTCATATAATTAATTGATATGAATAGATGTGTGTTATGTCTTGTGAAGTGTAGACTTGATTTTAAAAATGTTTAAAAAATAAAATAAAATTGTATACTTAAATTTAAATATTTCAGCTCCCAATAAATGTATGGCAATAAAATATTAAGAATATCAGTGCACATTTAGTTTGAAACATATCTAGAAACTTTTATCACTATCACTATCACTTCATAGATGTAATTTTTATGATTTTTTTTCTCAGAACCACATATGTTTGTAAAAAAACAACCGCTCAAAATGTGTGCAATTTTTCTCTTCAGGTTATATTAAAAAAAACAGGCAGTAGATACACATATTATTTAACTAGGTGTTTATGTTATACATTTAAATGTGTGAAATTGACTGGAGAATCTTATGAATTGATTCATATAATTAATTGATATGAATAGGTGTGTTATGTCTTGTGAAGTGTAGACTTGATTTTAAAAATGTTTAAAAAAATAAAATAAAATTGCATACTTAAACTTAAATATTTCAGCTCCCAATTAATGTATGGCAATAAAATGTTCAGAATGTCAGTGCACATTTAGTTTGAAACATATCTAGAAACTTTTATCACTATCACTTCATAGATGTAATTGTTATGATTTTTTTTCTCAAAGCCACATATGTTTGTAAAAAAACAACCGCTCAAAATGTGTGCAATTTTTCTCTTCAGGTTATATTTTAAAAGCAGGCAGTAGATACACATTTTATTTAACTAGGTGTTGATGTTATACATCAACATGTGGGAAATTGACTGAAGAATCTTGTGAAATGCTGTAGATAATTATTTGATGTAGGGAAAGAGTCTGTCATGTTATGTGAAGTGTAGACCTAATCAAAAATAACTGGAAAAAAGATAAATAAACTGTACTCACATATGTCAGCTCCAGTTTAATCCATAGCAGAAAAATCTCAGAATATCAGTGCACATCCATTTTAAAACACAACACATTTTACCACAATCACTTCAAATATATAATTTATATGATTTTTTTCCTACACCACAAATTTCTGTAAATACCAAACAACTATGACTAATATTATTTACACCAACTATATTCTATCATTTTTGGTTTGACAATGTGCTTCCACTTTGGCCTGAGAAGATACAAGGAAAACCTTGGATTATAATGCTTATATTGCCATCTGCCTTTATACCCTATTACCACTTCATTCAAACTGAGATTTTGGAATGGGTAAAAGGCACTCTGAAATTTTTGCAACAACATGTTCATAAAATCTTTTCTTTTCCTTGTGAATTTTCATCAGAGGCATGAAGCATTGTATGATATAATGCTTCAAATCTACTTCTTGAAAACATTTGAAGAAACCAAGGAGTATAAAATTCTGCAGATGTAGACCAGTAGTTGCGAATGCATGGTCTTTTCTGAATCCCAATATTTATTAGGACAGCAATAAACTTATCAAGTTCATGGCGTGTGACTTTGGTCCACCGAGAATACAATGAATATTGTTTCGCAGGGTTATTTTGAATAGATTTGAGTCTGGTATAATCATTGATGCACTGGAACATGAAATCTTGAACCTCATCTGTAAACAAAACACTGAAACATTTCAATGGGGTTGACAGGTCAAACCCCTCAGTCACACCTGGTGTTCTCTTTGGACAAAATCGAAATGCATTTTGTGTCATCCCCTCAGCAATTTCTAACCACTCTGGGACATCTTGTGAGGATGCACCTGCCTCTAGACTTGTGGCAGTTCTCCTAGCTTTACTTTTGGTCACAGTGGTGTTTTTGCCTCTTTATCCTTCTCCTTTAGTGACTGAAAGTTTTGCTCTTTTTATACCAGCCCTACCTGATGCATGTTCAATCAGCTGATCGACATCGCCCTCAGAATGATCACTTTCATGAATATTCTGACACAAAGTCTTTACAATGTCTTCATTGGAATTACTAAACCTAACTTCTAAAAATCCGTGTCGCTCGAGTTATCTTCTGTCCACTGAGAAATTAGCGTCGTGCTTGCTCAGCCGAAAGCAGGTGTTTAGAAGAAGATTCTCGATCCATTTTGTATGTAAACAAAGAAATAGAAATGGATATAAAACACACAATTTTAGCTTCACAAATTTGTTTTTCGCTCACAAACGTCCATAAACATGTCCTAGATGTAATGAAATGATTTAAAAACCAGCTAGTTGCTAGGTATTTATAACTTTTCGTTCAAACTCGACATATGTCATTGGTCTGAAGATTCTCGATCCATTTTGTATGTAAACAAAGGAATAGAAATGGATATAAAACACACAATTTTAGCTTCACAAATTTGTTTTTCGCTCACAAACGTCCATAAACATGTCCTAGATGTAATGAAATGATTTAAAAACCAGCTAGTTGCTAGGTATTTATAACTTTTCGTTCAAACTCGACATATATCGTACTGGCGTGCCACGCGTCATTGGTCCAAACGGAAGTCCTATCTGGCGCGTGGTGCGCCACTGTGGACGGAAAGAGTTAAATAGAGACTAAAAAACTGTGGAGCCAATAAAATATTTTATTTTCCTTCCTTCACTTTTTGGAGCTTGGAGCCACTGAAGTTCCCCACATGCAGGAAGCCTATGCTAAAGCATTGATGTGCTCTGTCAGTGGTAGTTTCTGTAGCAATATGTTTTACATGGTGGGGGTTACCAGCCGCATGCACAAACTTATCTTAGCTGCCTTCTACGATATGCCTGGGGGGAACAGTGGCCCTATTTTTCTTTGATTCATCAGACTGGAAACATTATAGGGCATTTCCAGCTTAGAACTCTACTAAATAGTTATTATGTTGGCTTACCCATTTTGTGTTCAAATATGTGAGCGGATGGCACAGGACAGGAAGACTTGGCATGTGTTTGTTGAAGGCCTATGCTTCTCGTGGAGCTAAAGGATATTGATTGATTGTCAAATATCAAAAAGCCCCCTGTAGCTCCCAGGGGTCTCTTATGAGACAAAGAAAGAATAAGACCACTGATGTCTCAGGCATGTCATACAAGGCAACTAATATGAGATTGTGTTTGGAGCTGGCAACCTTATCATGTAAAACAAATAGCTACAGAAGCCACTGCTGCAAGAGCATGTGTGTGCATTTGTGGCTACATGTTCCATTGTGAATGAAAATAGAAATTGCATGAAATATCATTCCTTCGAAATAGCATATGAGCAATGTGTCAAAAAAGTGTAAACTATAGTTATTTTACTTGTTATTGCTTTTTTTCAGCCAGTAACACATAATGGCAATGTCTGCACTAAAGAAAATGCACAGTTTGACAGATCAACCTAACTCAGATGATCTTGTAGATGATGAGTCAGAAGACCTGCTTGATTATGATGGCTATGTTCACACACGCAGTGAGAGCAGAAACCAATCTGATGTGTCTTGCATGTATCCTGAGGTAAAACTAAGAAGTGATCTTATTTAATAAACATGAATAAAGGTAAAGGAAAAGGATCCCGTTACACGCCCATTGAGGCATATTGGGAATATGGTGTTAGGCCCATATTTTCTTGACCATTGGCACACTAAGGGTGATGTGGTCAGCATCACGCCGGCCGCCTGAGTAAGATGTATGTTATATTTTTTAGCACTGACATTCCAGACCTTTGACCTGATACGTTTTATGAAATAGGATTTGGTACTTCTCTTTGATGTGTTTATTAAGTTGAGGAAGATGAGGGGAACTGAGGTAAGACTTGGATTACAATGGTGGGTATGAAAAAAAATCGAAAAAAGGTGATTCGTCTTACGAGGACAAAAGAAAAAGAAAATAGCCAACGTTGAGGCCACAAGGCCTTCATCAGAGAAAGGAAAGAAAGTGAGGGCTAGATAGGGCACATAAGAATCTAAAAAATATAAACAAAACTGGGAATTTCCCTAAAGGCAGCTAAGACCTAGCACGCCTGCCAAAGTGATGTATTTATTATCTCAATGTCCCTCATAATTCAGCTCTGGATTGTTCCTTCTAAGCTGTGCATGTGTTAGCATGCAGACAGGTTATGAAATCAGTTCACATAGGAAATTGAACTGCGCACAGAAAGTTAAATTGCAAAAAATTATGATACCAACAAAACAATTGTCGTTGGCCAGTGAAAAAATGACCACATGAATGGCTGTGAGAGGTCCAATTTGGCTGTGTGTATTATTATTGCTACTCAAGACTTTTAGTGCTCTATTTGGAGACTCAGTTTTACACCCGCTCAATTTAATGTGCACAAGATTTTGTCACTGCAAAAAAAATTGCACAACTTGAAATTTTTGTGCAAGCAGGCCATTAATAATTAGAGGGAACATTGGCTGACAGACTCCAAATTGTTCATTAAAGGTGGGCTATTGTAATACCATTATGCCTTCTGTGTTATACATTAGTATTTGATATTTATCTGGCAAGCTGTCTTAACAGTACAATAACCCATTGTTGGTGCCTTTATTACAAATAGTTTTAAGTATTTGTTAATCAAAATTATGTACATTGATTAAAGTGGAGCTTGTGCTCTCATGATTATGCTTACTTCGTGGCTGTGGATAGGGTCATATTATTTAAGTAGGAATAGAGTCATCATCATCTTGTGAAACGGCTTCCATTTTCATTGGAAAATCCATTCTGTCTTGCCACCTATTTCAGAAAATTGTTCAATCATCAGTCCTATCTATTTTTAAACGGTCACATAATGCCATTCTCTTACATAACTCTTGTCAGGTTTACTCAAGAATACCTTGAATTATTTTACAAGGCTGACTGTAAATAATTATTTTTACCCCTAACACAGACAACTCGGAAATTAGTGGCAGAAACTGGGAGATTAGAGCAATCTCAGACTAAAAGTCTAATACTTTTAGGTATGTATAACACAGAAAAAAGTTAGTATGCACAACACATGTACTTATGTATTTTATTTCTTTCTTCTTGCTTAATTTTACTTTAGGTGTACCTGAGCTTAGTGTGGCATTCTGGGCACTTGGGCATTGCTTACTATGATGTATCAAGTCTGCAGATTCATGTAATGGCAGATGCTCCAGAGAATGATGATTTCTCATTGTTGAAGCAAAGTACGTTATTCTTCAAATTTATGAATGACTTGCAAAATTTAAAAAAAAAAAAAAACTCTTTGCTCTCTTGGAGGGAAAAAAATGAATGATGAAGTAGCAAAATTCAGTGTAACTACTTTTCTTTACAGGTCTTCTCTGCATTTTTTAAAGAAGAAATTAATACACACACACACTCTCTCTCTCACACACATACATATAGATTGAGAGAATTTGAGACAAACCATAACTGTTTTCAGATGTGATATATTGTTTCATTTTTAATTTGAAGTCTACCCCATATACATCAAATTGTAATTGAACTAACATATTATGATACCAACGATTTTTTATTTATTTATGCCAATGTGAGTGAATTAAAAAGCGAAGAAAAATCAGCAGAAGAAATACACAAAAACTAAACATGACACATCACATAGAAGAGGGAAAAAATTTGTGAGCAGAATAAATCACCAAGGTCACATTTTATTGTAGTTAGAATACTTCTGCAACATATATTACATTTTCAGAACAATCAAACATGAAGTAATCAAATGACATTTATTTTAAAATGTTGAATACAAAAGCTTTTTTTTAAAAAAGAATTCCACAAATGCCTACCACTGAACACATGAAAGTTTATGTAAGTAAATATATTGTCTTAGTTACATTCAACAAGTAATGAGTTTTAACTTCAATAGACACCCTTCTAGTATTATTTTATTATTTTTTGCAGCAAGAATGTTTACAGTAATGAGAGTGAACTAATAATCATTCTACACATCTGTACTTCTTACCAAGGCTTGTGATACTCTGAAAAGCAATTCTAGATACTCTGCTTAAAAACATGACAGAGTGTCACAAACGTTACATCTTGTCTTTCTTTCAGTTTTGGAAATCTGATAGCACAGCTCACAATTTTTTTCTTTGTAAGCTGTAGGCACATGGCACAATAAGAAAAAAATTAGTAGCTCTGAGGCAAGGGGCACAGCATTTTGCATACCCTATGTTTCCATTATCCCTGATCAGTTCATTAGTAAAATCTAGCAGACCATATCTTCTGGCTGCTTATAACTAATAAAATATGTGCTTTTTCCAAAGCAAATCCAAAACTTTAAAAATGACTCTCACATGTAAGCCTACCTTGCCGTTGGTTGGAGAGCTTGAGTGCCCCAATGATCCCGGGAGCTATGCCGGCGGGAGTTTTACTCCTGGCAGGGTCACCCAAGCCGGACAGGTTCTTGGTGAGGGGCCAGACTAAATGGGCTGAGGAGTAGGTGAAACCCTATAGGTGTAGATGCAGAACCCACCAGCGAGTGGTACATGCTCTGGTCTGCACCAATCTACCCCCACTTCATGGGTTAAATGCTTTCTTGCCTCATTCTTCACTGTTTCTTGTCTATTGGAGTAGTTTGGGACCCCTTACCGTGTAGGCGCAGTACCCACTGGCGAGTGGACCATGCTCTGGCCAGCACTAACCCAAACCCCAGGCATGGGTTAAATACCGGGTAGATGAAGCTTGTAAGCCTTGGAAGGCAGTTCGTCTAGGAGAAGGAAAACTCTGATTTTAAACCTTGCAGGTTGGCTGGGGACAGTCAAGGGCTAAGGAACGCAACCCTACAGAAACGCCTGTTGAAATCGGATGCACTGGGCTACATGCTTAACGAAACAGTGCAACGTACTTCGCCTAATGAAGATGTCACAAATACAATTTAAGCATTGTGGTGCTTGTAACGTACTGTTTATGAGTGATGTGAAAGCTGGCAGAGTGAACGTGTCGTTTATCACCTGGACTGTGTAATGTTGCGGTGTCGATGTAGGTCACCAGAAATGTAACGGCCAGGAATGTAACGGCCACCAGAGTGAGGCACTGCCAGGGGTACTATGGTCACTCACAGTAAACAGCGTACATGTTGTAGATCTGTGATATTGGTATTATGATGTGCTGAGTGTGGGTGTAGACGAAAACACGAATGCTTGAGGCTCTTAGTAAAGTCAGTAATGCACCCATACACTCACATGCAGTAGTCAATGATGAATCGAAGACTGCTGGCACGTTTAACATTTATTTACGAAACTGACAGTAGCATCAACAGGACAGTCAAATCGACGAGATCAAGGACTTCACATAGATAATAAATGACTGTTAAATGTCTGGTAATCAAAGGCTTGCATCATACATCAAACATCATCTGTCCTAATGTTACAATATGTAATGTAGCTTCCGTACCATTGACTCAGCACGTCAGGTACTTAATTAGCTCTGTCGTTCAACAAACGAGCTCCTAAATTGCGTAGCAATAATACATAAGGCTGTTATTCAACTGGCATAGCTCGCCAGATATATTTCCTCTTGCTGAAAATATTGGTCGTAATACAGGGCCTCAATATGTAGACAGCTGTGTATCCTTTTTTAGCAGGCACGATCAAACCATGCTAAACATATATATATACCGCCAACCTGCGGCGTCCACAATAATTTATCATCATCATTAGGCTTCTGTTCACTTGAAAACATATAGTCTCATTTGGCTAGAACTAGAAGCAAAGAAGAAATTCTGTCTCTCAAGATCTGTGAGCTTCACTCGACAGATAGGTAATTTCAAATGTTCTGCAGCCAAAGGCATAGTAATAAGAATGTCATTTACCTTCATACAGAATCTTCCGGATACACCTTTAACAAACAATCACTGGGGAAAACATTGACATTTCAGTCATATCGAAACTTTCCAATCCCCATAATGATCTAGAGGAAAATCACAACAAACGGACATCATCGTCCGACAGCCCAGATCACAATCTAGATGACGGAAGTCACAGTTCGCGCTCAGAACTCTGCGCATGCCTAGACAGCATAAAAATGAGCATCGTTCAGACAGATCAACGACAGCGATTGAAAGAAAGAGAAGATAACCCTTTAACTCTTTGACTCCACAGCAACGCTCTGAGCGTTGCAAAATTCAACACGCCATGCCCCAGCAACGCTCATAGCGTGGTTTTTAGTTTATCACGAATAAATCCCTAAAAATCGTCCGCTTCATGCAGTTCATATATTAAAACTCGTAGAATGACTTCCGCTACTATTTAAACAACTAATTTGACTTTAGTTAATCAGCACATGTGCGTGTTTTGATGTTATTATCACAATTTTTGTTAAGATTCGCGTGTTTACGTATTTCGTTGTTTTTGCTAGAGAAATATGTCACGCTTTATATTTACATTTTCTAAGTCTCCTAAGCAAATAATTGTGTCAAACTACTTTGAAACATTGCTGACATTGGTGATGATTGTTTGGTAGTCACAGTTTGTTGTCAAAATACGGAATATATGCAGAAAAGCTAGACACACTAGATTTAGTTGATGAGTGGGCGTAGTCATATTCTGGCCGATCAAAAAGCAACAAAACTAGACCTACCGTAACATCTAATCACTAGTTCTTGGTAGAAGATGAAGCTAGGGATCTATTAAAACATTAAACAAGAGTAAAAAAGTATTTATATGACGTTATTCTTATTTATTTGTTTGAAAATTATGTAATGCACGATTGCATAATTTATTTTTTTCTTACAAAGAACCAAGGACAAACTGGTGCGAATAACACTAAATCTACTAATTTTGGCCATAAGCATGTTTTTTTTTACTTTGTATATGGATTTACTTGACGTTTGAAGACTAAAAAGAAAGTTTTATTGTCTACGACAGTAATTTGTCTTTCGTAAGATCGTATTCTACTGTCAACTTTTTAGCGTTTTTCAATTTTACATGCAAAATGATTAAATTATACCGAACATACTTGTGTTAATACTACAACAGACATTATATATTTGAATTCTCTATCCATTTCCCTACAGTTTGGTATATAATAAGTACATGTTCAAAGGAAAATTCACAAACAAATTTAGACTGAAAGATGAACACTTCACTCTATAAAATTCTGCCCACAAAAAAAGTCTGGCACAGCGTGCAAAATAACTCTGGAATGAATGAGTTAAACAACCTGTCATAGAAGTTAATACCCAATTATCCAACTTTGACCAACAAAGTTTTACAACAAAAGTATTAAATAGATTTACCTATATGACTCCGTCAAAACGACAAAAGTATAAAATAGATTTACCCATTATGACTCCGTCAAAAATGACAGCAACAGACTACCGCACCCCCCGTATAAAAAAAATGACCCTTTTTTTTAAAAATACATCAATGAGCAAGATACCACAAGCTCATGACACATGAATAATGCGCCAATGAAAGAATCTACCGGAGAGAATCAAATCATCTCAACAAATAATAGAAAATATCTTCGGGAAGGTACCATCAAAGAAACCTCAGTTGCTGGCGATACTAACAAAAATTACATAACTATCAAACAATTATGCAATAATATAATCATAGCAATGACCAATGACAATCTATCTCAAGAAGTCATATCAATATACAAATTACAATGTTATACCATTAATATATGTAATGGATGGACATGACCAATCTTGTTAAATTCCTTACACATTATCTAACACTAGAAGTATATTATATACAAATAAGTGCTGCGATTTCTTGAACAAAAGTAAGGTATGGCGTCATCATGGTTCTCACAAGCGCTCCGTACTTGGTACTAGTTTGCACTGAGAACAATATAAATGACATTAATTAGTAACATGCTATAATGCACTATAGTCATTACAAAATTATTTAAATATTATATGTGGCCATTTTAACAGTTTTTCCTTTTCTTATTTTTTTGGCCTTTATTTTATGTTAACCTTAACCTTCGACATTACACCAAAGATAGTAATAGAGAAAGAAAACAAACAATTTACTAATCTAAGGTGAAACAAATGTGTTAATGTATATTATGAACAGACATGAGAGTCTGGAAATGTATCATGAAATCTAGGACACAAGACTTAAGTGGAATCATGTGGGCATCTAGACAGTATGTCCGCCATCACATTATCCGAACCACGGATAGCCCGCACCGTGAAATGAAAAGGTTGAAGAGCAATAGCATATCGAGTAGATCTCGAGCTCTTCAAATCCTTGTTCTGCATAGCTGTAAGAGCTTTTTGGTCGGTTTCCATAATGAAATGCGCGCCTAGAAGGAATCTTTGTAGCTTAAGAATGGCCCAGACCATAGCTAACAATTCACGATCTAGAACCGAATAGTTCCTTTCTGCCGCATTCAATTTCCTAGAGATATACATCACAGGATGCAGAGTTCCTGAATACTCCTGCATAAGTGCCGCCCCGATCCCAGTGGAAGAGGCATCACTACGAAGGACAAAAGTCTTATCAATCGATGGTAGTCGTAAGATAGGAGGAGATGAGAACAAATTCTTAATCTGATCCAATGAAGATTGGCATTCTTGGGACCAGCGCACCATATTAGGAGAACCTTTTTTCAATAAAGTTGAAAGGGGTGCCATAATGGAGGACAGATTCTTAATGAATCTTCCGTAGAATTGTATTAATCCCAAGAGACTACGTACTTGCTTTTTTGTTTTAGGAACGGAGATATTTAATATCTTAGAAATGTTTTGGTCCTCTGTCTTCAATAGACCATGACCAACACGATGACCTAGGAAAGAGATTTCACTAAACCCAACAAAGGCTTTAGAGGGTTTTGCAGTCAAATTATGCTCACGTAGAGTAGACAGTAACTCATTTAAACCCGAATAGTGTTCTTCCCAAGTATCGCTGAAAAGACAGATGTTGTCCAAGTATGCGATGACGTCTGTACGATATGAGAGAATTCGACGCATCATGCGTACGAAAGTAGCTGGGGCGTTCATCAGCCCGAAAGGCATAAAATTCCATTGATACAAACCCCTAGGTGTTGAGAAAGCAGTGAAAGGTTTGGCGCATTCAGTTAACGGAACTTATGTGAAAACACGTGTCAATATGATGTTATGGAGCCGCGGTAGCATAGTGGTTAGTGCACTGGCTTCCTAGCGCAGTGGTCTATGGTTCGATCCCCAGATGAGGCGGAAAATTTTTAGGCCACAAACGGCTCCTGGGTCGACCCAGCCCCAAATGGGTACCAGAGATTCTCTGGGAAGGTTAAGGCGGCCGGCGTGATGCCGACCACATCACCCCTAGTGTGCCGACGGTCAAGATAATATGGGCCTAACACCATATTCCCAATATGCCTCAATGGGCGTGTAACGGGTTCCTTCTTCTTTCAATATGATGTTAAAGAACAGACTTAAATCTAGTTCTATATCATGAGATCTATACATGAGAGTTAAGTAGATTCATGTTGAGATCTACCATCACAACGAGATCTATCTTCTTCTTCTTCTTCTTTCGTTCGCTTGAAATATATTGTCTATATCTGCAATGTTGTTTCTTGTATAAACTTCACTGTCTTTTGTAGTTCATACAGAGGTCCATATAGTTTTGCTTCCAGTGTTGTTTCTCTGGGCCAGTGGGTTTGCCTCAATATATCATATTCGGGGCAATCTTGCAGTACATACTCCACTGTCTGGGGTGCCTGTCCACATGTACACATGGCTGAATTGCCAATCTTGAATTTTGTATACATGTGGCTGCGGAGGCGGTTGTGTCCTGTTCTGAGGCGCAGAATGACTATTTGTTCTGATCTGTTTATAGCTTGGTAGTCATCCTGCGTTGATGTTGGTGGCTTTCTGATAGATTGATCATCTTTTTCTTCTGATGGTACGTAACTGGTACATCCGGTTGCTCGTCTGCAGCACCTTCTTTAGCCAGTCTGTCTGCTCTCTCGTTTCCTGGTATTCCACAATGAGACGGTATCCACTGCATGGCGACCCTGCGCTGGTTGCACAGTTCAGAAAGTAGGGCCTGTATAACTGGCAATTTTCTGGACTGAAGTGCTTGGAGTGCTGATCTTGAATCTGTCAGGATGTAGTGGTATTGATGGTATTGTATGATGATGATGGTACTACATGTAAATTGTATGAGGCCAGCTGTGAAGGCTCCTGAGATAAAATGTAATTGAGAATTGTCAGAAGGCCTTTCTTGCTACCACTACGACCTCACACTTAATTTTTTTTTTTAATGAATGTAGCTGCGTAAAGTGTCTAGGGTTATGATGTGTACTGTGGTGTGATAGTTATAAATATACCCATAGATATTTAACAAGACTAATAAGATTAACAAGTGTTACAATACACTGAACTAACTCACGTGTGTAAAGTTTTTGATATAATTATATTACATTTATTTGTTCTGGATCAAGTTTTATTTTGACCAGAACTTGTTTTAAAAGAAGGATTTAAAATTTATAAAAATTATGCATGGAATGTTACATAATAAATGCAAAAGTGAACATATTTAAGTACTAGAATAGTTAGTTTTATTAAAATGTTCTAGTAGTCAGCTACTAGGGAGGATATTTATTGTCTGTGCTGTTGGGGTGGTCTCATCACACCTGTCTATATTGACTACATAGTGTCCAGAAAATGGTGGGAATTTTTATGGGGTATCTACAACTTAATGGGGTTGGTGAATATCCAGCAGACCAGAGGCTCACTCATCTGGTATTTGTAGCTCTGGTGCTGAATTCAGGCGGTCCCACCTCTCCGTGCTGGCGGGCAATAATGGTGGTCTCTGTCACAAGGACTGCACAGATACACTTGTGTAAATCACCACCCGAGTAGATACTGCTTCGTAGACGACAGAAACTCGCAGCTCTGCAATCAAAGTATGGGCCATGTGTCAAAATCTATTCTCTACCCACGTCTGGACACCACACTGACACAACAACCACATTATACAGACAGGTCAGATCTCTCTGACCAAACAGCACAGTTACCATGGTGGGTTTACATCCGATAGATCCTCCCAGACTATAGATTCTGAAAAATAATTATTAGTTTTCTACCCTAAAAGAGGATAGGTAATATGTTTCCTTATTCTCAACTCTTGATCGGTCTTGCATAATCCTTGCTGGTGTTTAGGTACATTGTTAGTCCCTAGACCCTGACTTGGGCGGGGGGTCTAGAGCAAAATCCCTACTTGTTTGTAAGGCTAGATTATGATATGGCAGTATCAAATCACTCGAACATGAAACAATATTCAAAATATATAAAGAAATAATTTCAATCTTACCAGATTATGAATAATTAACACAGAAGTGCTAGCAAAACTCAGCTGAGCTGCTGGCTATAGGATGGCGTCCCTAAATTTAACTCACTGTCTTTCATATGGGAAAACACCACACTTTAAAATCTGTGTCTAACACTGAACAATTATTGAAGAATGACCCCAAATGCGCTCTAAGCGCTAATAATATGATTGTCTGTGGCCAATCACTGCCGAGGTTTATTTTTAATTTCAAATTTCCTCACTAAAGTCATTTCAGTCAAGCTTCAGTCACGTATGGATGGTTATCTGTTAGTCTGTCCGTCTCTACTTGTGTTTCTACAAAATTGTGCTCGATTTTTGACCCAACCGTTCTCTCCCCTTCAAATTTTTGTTGTAAAAAGTTATATTTAGACACAGCTACCACCAATGTCCCTTCACTTCTATGCCAAGTAAATTTGAACACCTGCGTCCCCAAGGTCGTGTTTTTGTGTGCAAATAACGATATGTTAGATTCAATGCAGTCTGTGGCTGATGTAAACTACACTGTCTTTTGTCATTATTTTCAATATTATCTATCCGTCTGTAAAATTAAGACCATATTCGTTCACTGCTCAGAATAGGCCATCTGGCCAGCTAATTTTTATATTCCTAACATTAATATTAAGAAAAAATTTACTTTTTAATTTTTGTAATTTTTTCAGACATCTGCGTTCTTCCGCTCAAATTCAAATCAAGCGCTTGGTATCGCAAAACGTCCAATTCCGTACCTCGTGTCAATTTGGGGGGACTTGAATTTTTTTTACTTTCATCCATTTCCCCCCCCCCCCCCCCCCAATTGCGTCTCTTTAGCCTTTCCAGTCATATTTTTTTTTTCCTTTTGATACTCCGTTCCCCTCCGGTCTAGCAAGTCAATTTTATGGGGGATGATGACCCGCGGTCTAGGCGATCATGTACATCAGCAGCCTACGCATTATGTTTTTATCCTTAAATGTTATCCTTGGGAGGAATTTTACCGTTGTATCTCTGTCAATTTCACTACACATCTCCCCACCTGAAAACATGCCTATGGCAAGTTCCAAAACCAGCGATACACATAGGTAAAATTACTCCTCACGTCTGCCATTACTCTAATTTTGATCACAGGGGTGCCGACTGAGGAAATCTGCACCGACATTCAATTTGCCTGGGATATATTGGATACTAAACTGATAAGGTTGAAGCAATAAAGACCACCTCAGCAATCTTGCGTTTTCATGCTTAGCCTGAGACAAGAACACGAGAGGCTGATGATCCGTCTCCACCACAAATGTCCTACCATACAGATAGATTTGAAACTTCTTTATTGCCCAGATTAATGCTAAACATTCTTTTTCGCTTGTGGAGTATCCTTGTTCCGCCTTATTCAATTTGCGGCTTGCATAAGCGACTGGTTTCAGTTCCCCATCAGGTGAAGATGATCTTTGCAACAAAGCCCCTCTAAGTCCTACATTACTGGCATCGGTTCTTAAGACAAAGTCCTGTGTCAAATCAGGCAGTTTGAGAATAGGCTTGCTAGTGAGTTTTTCCTTTAACTCTTGGAACGCTAATTCACATCGTGCAGTCCAAAAATAATTTTTATCTGGAAGTCCCTTGCGAGTCAGATCAGTCAGAGGAGCACAAATGGCGTACCCCAAAAATTTTTGATCACCACCTGATAAAATCCGCATCACGACTACAAAAAATAAATCCTTTTTGGTTATCACACATCCCTAAAACCTCTAACAGTTTTTCCACCTTTTACCCACAACCCACCCCATAACACCCTATATACCCCCCCAACCCCAAATCCACCCAACCCCAAAATAATTCCACTCCAGTTAACCTAACTCCACCCACCCGAACACCCCCACACCCCAACCCTCTTCAACCCATATAACAACCCCATAACATATTCTCCTCTCCACACACCCATCCCAAATATCACCCATTTAACAACCTTTTTACCCCCCCCCAAAACTCCACACACAATCACCCCCCCCCACTTCTCCAAAAACCCTACCTCCATTACTCACAATCCAATCCAACCCATACCCACCTCCTATCACCCCTCCCCCCCACCTTACACCCAACCTTCAACCCATTTCACATTACCACTCCAAACCACCCACCTCACCCCCAAATCCCCTACAAAATCCAATAACCTACATTCCCACCATAAAATATACATTACCATTCACCCCCAATACCAACATATCCCTCCAACCTAAACCATACCA